>BLYF01000119.1:126884-155618 GCA_014905255.1 Herpotrichia juniperi
TTTTAGATAGTACGCAAAGTAATTTTAAAAACTTTTTCTACTTTTTAATGTTGTAAAAGCGCAATTATAATATAACCTTGTGCAAATAAGTATAATCTTATATCTCTATACTATTTTAAGTCTCTAGAAACACTTTACTAATATACTAGAGCTATTTGTAGAAGTAGCAGCTACTATACTACTTAAATTTTACTTTATAGAAGCTAAGCTTAATAAAGAAGGAAGCTATCTATAGTGTAACAAGAAATTACTATAGCAAGTTTCTTCTATAAAAAGATTTTTTTAATTATATTAACTATTATTTTAGTAATTATATAAAAATATACCTACTTTACTACTTACAACAGAACAAAATAGCTATTGTAGAGAAGCAATATACATTGCTTATATATTAAGGAACTAGAAATTGTTAATAGAAAGAATACAACACCTTATTTAAAAAGTTGCTATTCTATAACAACGCTTAACTAGTTACTATTTATATAAGTAATTATCTAGCGTCTAAGTTACTTACTTGTTTGTAGAATAAGTGCTATTAAATATTAAAGGATATTGTAGAGTTGTATATATATCTTAACAAGAATTACAGCGTGCTGCTAGAGAGTACAATTCTAACAAGAGCGCACTTTTGCTACAAATACTATATATAGATTATAGTAGATCTTAACTAGTATATACACAAAATTTATTATTGCAACTACTCTTTAATTATATATAGCCTAGTTACTATTAATAGTATTCTTGCATTACTAAAACACTATCTATTTTGCATAGCCTAGAAAATCTTCTAACAGTTTAACAACCTATTGTTATATACTAGGCACATTAATAGACACATATTAATTGTAGAGGGCGTTAGAGAGAAAGTAAGCTATCCTTATCTATTTTGCAGTCCTTGTAATATCTAGAATAGAGGATTGCAGAAGTATATAGATATAGTTTATTATATTTGCCTATCTTTAATATAGCGTTAGCGTTTATAAAATGTAATTTTAATTAGCCTTAACTTGCATGCAAAATGCGCAAATATAAGCTAAAAGTAACTAATAGCCTGTCTACTTAAAAACAAAAAAGGTAGAAGGTAGAGGCTGTTTACACTCTTTTCTAGTTTTTTTATAGCATATTTTAAATAACTAACTAGAGACAATTATAATCCGCGGTAAATGTATAGAGCTAGTGTAGTAAATAGTTTGTATAGGCTACAAGAGAACTCTAAGCTAGCAGATAAATTAATATAAGACGCTCTACAGCAGAAGTATATTCTAGTTAGTGCAGTAGTTGTCTAGTAGTTATTTATACTAGACGTCTAAAGACGCAGAACAGCAACTTAGTTGCTAAGAGAATAATTGTCCTTAGCTTCTAGGGTTGCTTAGTAGTCTTTAGAAGATAGAGTAATCTTCTAAACTTTTAGGTTAAGAACTACTCCTTAGAGTCTTAAGTAGTCTCTAACTAGACTTAGTATCCTAGCAACCTAATAGTAGAAATTATTAATATTTTTATTGCAGGTAATATTACATTTAGTAGTTCTTGTAGAGATTGTAGTTGCTAGTAAGGTGTATAGCAGAGTCTTCTAGTTACGTTTTATATAAGGTAGCTAGCAGCAGTAGGTAGTAAGCCTGCGTTTAGCGTGCTAGCTACATCTTCCTGCTCTATTCTAGCTACTTGTGCCTGTCTAGTTAACGCTAGTAGGTAGCGCTAAGGCTTAGTTCCTAGTTATTAAAGGTAGGTCTTTGTCTAACACAAGAGTGTAGTTATATTTTGCTAGGCTAAGGTTGTATATTTTCCTCTATATAAGTGTTCTAGTATAGTGTTTAAGTTAGCGTTTGCTAGTAGCCCTTTATTTTAGTTAGATATTTAGAAAGCGCGTATTTTTCTTATTCTAGTTAACAGGCTACTTAGACAAAGGTAAACTATAAGAGAAAGGTTGCTTGCAAAAAAGTGTTAAGAAGAAGTGTAAACGTTTAAGAAGTTAAAGGAATTTATTAAGAGCTATCTGTTTGTTGCAAGAATAGCAAAAAGTCTAGTAGCACACGCCTACTCTGCAAGATTTTAGAAAAGGCGAGTACTAGGCGCTTCTCTACTAATTTGTATTAACGCTTTCTATAATTTTACTAGAACTACAGTGTACAGCTAATACGCTTAGGGAAAGCGCACTAACCTAAAAAATAAAGTCTATTTAGTATTGCGTAGTAAGTAGTTTTTGTACTCTATCTGCGCGTTTGCTTGCGTTCTTAGCAACAATTTCTTGCGTATAGCTTTGTTTAGAAGCAGTTGCTAGTAGAGCTAAAGGTAATTATATAATGTTTGTGCTTCTTAGCCTCCTAGGTGTAGACTATCTGTTAACTAAGCGCTTAATCTTGTGTAGGTTATGCTGCTACTGCAAGTTAGAGTTAGATTACTTGCAGCAGCTATTAAAGAGAGCTGTTCTAATTATATATAGCTAGATTAAGTTTAGTAATAGTAAAGTAAGCTATAAAAGCAGGGTAAAGAGGTAGTTTAGAGGTAAGTAAACTATAAATTATGCTAAAAGACATGTTGTAAAGTAAAAGATACGTATATAGGTTATTTAAGTAGTACTTCTACTTTGTATTTCTTAATAGTGTATCTAGCCTTTGTCTAGTATAAAAATATTGTAAGATAGACAATGCGTATATTGTATTAAACGTTAGTCTAGCGTTGTTTATAGTGTAGCTTTTACACTAGGCTCTAAAAAGGTAAACAAAAACTACTTAATTCTATAGAGGAGCTAGAAGAGAGTGTAAAATAAGCGCATAACATAGATACAACGTAATATATAGATAAAATATACGCAACTAAATCTATATAATACAGCCTTAGTTAAAAAAAAGTAATTCTATAGATGCACGTATTTAGCTTTAGTTTTTTCTTGCAAGTAACGCAAGCAACATGTTTCTAGGTTGTAAGCGTAGATATTAAGTAATATAGAAAGCTATACACTTTACTCTTTTTATAGCAACTTAAATTACCTGCATAGTAAAGCGTTTTATAATATAGGCAATCTCTCTTGTTAATACTCTGCTAACGCTTTAGTGCAGAACCTTAGGACAGAATTATACTACTCTCTACTAGACCTTGTTAAGAACTAGTATAGACTACTCTAGAAGTCTAATAGTTTTAGAGAATATAGTGTTAAGATAGAGGTATTAGTATAGGCGTATTATTTATAGAGTTGCTTACAGCTACAGCAGTACTATTAGAGAGGAGTTTGTCTTAGAAGGCTATAGTAAGCTTAGGCGTTAAGAGTTGCAGTTTGTTGTTTATAGAGAGGTAATAGGTTAGTCTAAGATTTATTTTAGCCTACCTCTTTATATATAGGCAAGTTAACTACCTCTTAGTGCTGTAATAAAGCATCTATTTCTATTAATAGATAATCTAATATAATAGTAGTAACAGGGCTTATAATTTAGCTAATAATATTGCATTTTTTCTTAACCCCTAAGTTACTAATCTAGTACTTGTATGCTATTTGTAGCGCCCTATTATCTGTTTTAGTTTAGCTGCGCTTATTTTTTAGTCTCTATAGTTGCGTTTTCTAAGAACTAGCAGCTTTAACTATACCTAGGCTTAACTAGAAGTGTGCTATAATGTTTTCCTATAAAACGCCTCTATTATATAGTTTAATAAGTAGCTTTTTCTCTCTAAGTTTCTCCTTTTTCCTAGAGTTATTAAACATAACACTGTATTCGCTTTGTATAAGTGTAGAAGCTAGTTGTTAATTAAGAATCTTTGCTATACTATACATTTTTAGTATAGACATGTTATCTATAGAGGAGCCGCTTGCAGTTACAACAGCAGCCTTGTTAATAGAGATGTTATTATAGAAGGGTGTATTAAGCTTATATATTAGGAATTGTAGTTTGTTGTCTACAAAGAAGGGATTGTCCTTAGAGAGAGGAGTTAGCCTAGAATTAATTTTAGCCTATTTTCTCTAATATTAATGTTGTGTCTATTTCTTAGCGCTGTGCTTAAGTATCTGCTTCTGTTAGTAGATAGTCCTTAGTAATATTAGTAACAAGGCTTACCTTATAGTAGATAATGCTAAATTTGTATTTGTTCTACTTTACCTTTTAGCTAATAGTGTTTCTACTACAGTTCTAGTATTTATGTGCTATATATAGTGCCTTAATATCTGTCTTAGTCTAGAGCTATATCTAGTGTTTTATTTCCCTTATGCGCACTTGCAAAGTAGAACTAGTGTTACCTATATGTGTAGCAATATTCTTCTATAATATTTTCTTTTTGTCTAATTAGATAAGTAGCTTGTCTCTTTTGCTAAGTTCCTTGTTGCTATTTACAGTAAGTTCCTTATTGTTATTTACAGTACTAAAGGAGGTAGTAGTTATGCATTTAGCTTAGTTATACTAAAGATAATTATTAGTAGGGCTTTTAATATATAGCTCTTAAGAATAGTTTAGGTTCTTTATATATATGCAAATTTCCTACTTATTGTACACCTTCTAAGCAATATTGTATAGGTTGTGCATTTTACTATAGAGTAACAAGCTAAGTATATTATATATATACTAGGTTTCTAACAAAAGTTTCTGCTTGTTTTTAGAGCTTTAGGTATTTAGCATAACGTTGTAATTAATTCCTGTAAATTTAGAACTAAAGGACAAGGGTATAGAGATAATACTACTTGCTGTAGTTAGGATAGAAGTTAGTTGTTAATTGCAAAAACTAGAAGCTGTGTTTTCTAAGCTTGCAGCGTTGCTCTACGTTCTTGTCCTATTAAATAACAAACAGCCTTTGCGTAGGCTTTTAATCTAATAACCCTGCATAACACTCTCTGCTAGACCTTGTTAAGAACTAGCATAGACTACTCTAGAAGTCTAATAGAGTTAAGATAGAGCTATTAGAATATTTGCTGCGCTATACTCTGTTAATGTTTTGTCTATAGAGAAGCTAATTGCAGTTACAGAGGTAGTATTGCTAAAGGAGAAGTTGTCCTAAAAGAGTATAGTAGTAGAAGTAGGATTAGATTGCAAAACAATATCTATCTATCTTAGTGCGCTCTAAAGATTTAAAGCTTTAGTCTCTAAAGTACTAATATTACTGTCTAATTTAACAGTAGCATTAAAAATATCTTTTTAAAGATTAGAAATCTATTGTTTAAAATTGCAAGTTTTTGCTTGCTTCTTCTTTTTCCTCTTAAGCTAATATCTTCTCTAGGCGTTACTCCTTAGGGTTTGTTTTTAGTCCTTAGTTGTAATTGCGACAGGAAGTTGCTAGGCATTGTTCTAACTAGAACAAATGTTAAGGGGGGGTAGAAGGAAATAGAACATGCTAGGCTTTTACTTAGCAAGGATGTTGTAAGTAAAATTAAAGTTGCAGGATATAGGTATAGAACGCAGGCACAGAGCGTGCAGAACTAGTAAAGGGCTAAGAAATGCTGCTAAAAAACTAAACCTTGTTAAAAAGGACGTATATAATGTATTACATCCTCTGCTTGCTCTTAGGGGTTTAGCAACTAAGCAAGGTTAGTAGATAGCTACGTTAATACAAGCAAGGCTAGTAGCACTTTGCATAACCTTAGAAACGCCTACAGCGCCACTATACGCAGACTATAGCGCTAGGGATTGTTGTTAGAGCTACGCCTTTAGGCAATTACAATAAGTTAGTGCGCTTAGCGCTTTTGTAAAAGCTTAAGCGCCTACTCTACAGATCCTGCTGCAGGTTCTGCCTATAGCTAAGCAATAACTAAATACAGAAGCAAATTAGGTAGCGTTTAGATTAGAGGCAGAATGTAAGTATAAGTTAAGATAAAGTAGAGCTACTATACGTTGTATATTTATTCTTCTTACACAGGTTTCTATCTAATCTTCTAAGATAAATAACGTATATATGTTTACTCTGTTTTGTAAAGTAAAACCTAACCTAGTTAGAATAATTCCCTAGAAATTGCCTTACCTACACTGCAACTACTATTAGATTAAGAAACTGTAACTTCTAAAGTTAACAATTTATACACTAACTACTCTTAGAATGCTATTTTCTATTTACTATAGCTATACAAATTAAATACGCCTAGCTAGACTCTACTACATGTTTTCTTGTCTAGATTTTAGTATAGCCTAGTACTCTAGAACAATACTATTAGATAGATAGTGCTGTCTACACTTTTCTATTTAGATTAGCTAACAAGTAGTCTGCCTAAAGCGAAGATTCTAATAGCTCTATTCTAACGCCTAAAAGAAAGCATTAAGTTAAATAGGAAATTGCGTGCTACTCTACACAGCACTTTCTATAGTTACAACCTACTCTAGGCCTCTGCTCTCTGTAGTAACAAACTACTCTAGACCTGCACTCTTTGTAATAAAAACAAATTACGCGAGCTTAATATTGGCACCAAAAGCTGTTGCGCTTGTTGCAAAAAGGGCAATTTTAAATACAGCGTAGAATATCTAACTTGTAGGCAATGCGCTAGCGCTAACAAGGTTTGTTTTTATTAGGATCTTCCCCCTCCTTAAAATGTAATAGTTTTTAAGAAATAGTATAGCGTAGTTATAAAGGGGTCTTAGCAGGGTATATTATATTATTTTCTAGCCCCTTTTAAAATATGTAGATACCTTCTTATAGCAGCTTAAGTCTAGAAATCTTGCGTTATATTAAACACGTTAGTAGAAATCTTTAAATTGCTTATTATATCTACACTATTTAAGCTAATTAGGACTTGTAATACTATAAGATACTGCTTTCTTTACTTCTAGCGTAGAGCAATACAACTAGCAGCACTATAAGTAGCAATATGTGTTAGACATAGGTAGGTTTGTTAAGCAAGGGTAGGTTTGTTAGGTAGAGGTAGGTTTGTTAAATAGGTTTGTTAAATATAGATAAGTTTGTTAGATATAGATAGGTTTGTTAAGTAGGGGTAAGTTTATTAGTTATAAATAAGCTTCTTTATTTCCCTACGCATACACAGTTACAAGGTTTTAGCAGCTGTAGCAAGCTATTCTATTAAGTTAATAAATAATTATTATATACGCCCTTAGCTACATGTCCTAAGTATTAAGTAGATTTGTGTAATTAGTGTAATTAGTATAATTATACGTCTCTAATAGAGTTCTAAAAGTCTTAGGTGCCTGCTAGCAGCGTTTCTATCTTAGTTAAAGGTGCTCTAGATAAAGATCCTATTTTAGCTACAAGATTTAGCAAACTAGCTAAGAATATAATATCTTTATACACTAACACTGTTTTATATTGCGCACGCATCTTGCTATACGCTACTAGATAGCTATAATTCTACTTCTAGAATACTGTTATCTACTAGCTTTTTGTTATTTTTTTTCTTAACTTTAACTTACTTATTAGTTTTATAATTTACCTAGACGTAGTTTAGATAAGTTTTAATAAGGTCTTTAGCCTTCTTATAGGTATATTGCTGTAATAGTTTAAGCAAGGTAGCTAATTAAAGGTATTTAAGTAGACTAACAAGGAATTTACTCTATTCTAATGCGTTGTAACTAGCAGCCTTCTAGGCTTCTTTAGTTATAGCACTAAGTAATAAGTTTATAGCGCTAGGGATAATTATTAGAGCTTAAAGCAATTGCAAGCATATTAGGTGCAGCTAGCGCCTTAAAGCAATTATAGTAAAAATGTATAGTATATGTAGCTAGCGCGTGCCTACGCTACAGGTTATGCTGCAGGCATTCCCTTATAGCTAAGTTTAAGGCTAGCAGCTAATTAAATTTAGAGACTTTTATAATATATAACTTCTGCTTTAAGAGAAATCTAAAGCTAAAGTTCTAACTATTTCTTGTTATTTATATATAAAAAAATCTTTTAGTAATTATATTTAATTATTATTGCTCTGCAATTCCTCTCTTTTAACATATATAACTACACACAGGTATACTACAAGTGCACTTATCTACGCTACACTGTTTAAGCTTAGTGTACAAAATACTAGAAGATATATAAGAGGTGTTCTGCAAACGTTGTTGCAGTAGAATACTAAGTTATAGATTATAGTTTGTCTTGCTAACGCAAGCTCTCTCTTCTTACATTTCTAACTTTTTTAAAAGGTAATTGCAAGAACGCTGCAAATACTTTATACGCTAAGAACGCTGTAAACACTTTACGTGCTAAGAACGCTATAAAGACTTTACGTGCTAAGAACGCTACAAACACTTTACGCGCTAAGAACGCTGCAAACACTTTACGCGCTAAGAACACTATAAATACTTTACGCGCTAAGAATACTGCAAACACTTTACGTGCTAAAGCACAGCATACTAATACCTCTACGTTAGATTTAGTATACTAAAAGCCTGTAATAAGAAATAGAGTTGTTAGAAATAGCAAATAGTTTAGAACGTTAGGTTTTAAAGTAGTGTAATATTGTTAATTTATATAAAGCTCTATATATAATAATGTTAGTTTCTAGCAACAAGATTGCTCTGCTGTAGTGTTAGCTTATTAATTATAAAAAAAAGAAAACAAATTACTTAAAGAGCCTTCTATGCAATTTGCACTTCTTTTTGTTTTATCTGCTTCTCTAACTCTTACTATTCTTTTTAGGAAAGTTTTTAGTGCACAAAGAAGTATAGTTAAGAAATATTACTTTTATATTCTACTATTACAACTTTAAACAATTTTAAGAGCATATTTCTATTATGCTGCCTTAACCTGTAAAAATGCTAATTAACTATTAAATCTAGTTTGTTATAGAACTCTTTGTATAGCTGCAAACTATAATAGTATGCTTAAAGTGCTATAAAGTCTAAAGCTCTAGAGAGTATAGCAAAGCTATTAATATTGTATTTAAGCATTTTAATATTGTGTCTAAGCATACTGTAGGTTTTAGATGCTATTGTAGTTTTAGATGCTGTTGTAGTTTTAGACGCTATTATAGGTTGTATTATTGTAGTTTAACTACTATTGCAGGGTTTAAGTAATACAAGTTTAAGTGCAAGATACGCTAGACGCAAAGTTGTAACAAGATATATTAGTACTAGGCTCTAAAAATGTATTAGAGATTCTATAGCTAGAGGTTTTTTAGTAATATACCTAAGTAAGATAAAGCGTTAATTTCTTCTTCTTTAGTTGTAGTACTAAAAGCAATAGCTATCTAAGTATAGCGCAGGCAATAAAGAAGTAATAACTCTATTTCTAAGTAGTTTAATTTTAAAAATACCTAGTAATAAACACTAAGTAGCAGTAGATAACAATATAGTAAAGAAGATAGATATATATCTATATATAAGAATACTTAATTCTGTTAAAAGACGCTTAATAAGTAGAAGGTAGATATAATATAAAAGGTAGTAGTTAAGTAGTAGCTGTTACTAACAAGCTTAGGAGCATAGACACAAGCAGCTGCTAAGTAGAAGTAATTTTAAAGTACTATAGTAGTAAGTAAGAGGTTTTCTTTATAAACATAAGACTTACAATGTTTTTAAAGGTAGCTAGTTGTAGAGTACCTTAAACAAGACTAGATAGAATTATGTAGAACTTAGAAAGCTTATAGAAATACTTAGCTATAAAGTAGATAACAATAATAGTATAGTAGACTATTTAAATTAGACTTAATCTAATAACGTAATATAAATTTAAACTATACGCGCAAGTAGAAACAATATATAGCATTAAAACAAAGCAGTATCTGCTTTATAGTAGTACAATAGAGATATAAATAAGCACAAGATAAAATGCGTTCTACGCTATAAGTTGCAAATATAGCCTATTTATTAGAAATTCTAATTATATATACAAGGGGTAGTAGATTTAATCTGCTTTAAGTTAATATAAGGCGAGGGCTTTTTAACTCTACTACTGCCTAATAAACTTACCCTTGTCTAACAAACTCTATCTAACAAACCTATGCAACAAACCTATCCCTGCCTAACAAACCTATGCGATAAACCTACCTCTGTCTAACAAACCTACCCCTGCCTAATAAACCTATGCGATAAACTTACCTCTATCTAATAAACCTACCTAACAAACCTACAAGCGCTATAAATTAGTATATCTATATTGTGCATTGTGCTAGTTCTCTGCTATATATAAGTGTTTTCTGTTTTTAGAGTCTTATATATATATTCTGCGTCTCTTAAGGGTTCTAGCTAATAATTCTAGCACTACTTGCTACTTTACTTTACTCTATCTTTTCTTATCTCTTTTTTTTTTATTTAACACAGCATGTGCAACAACTTTAGAAAGCTTCTATAGAATTGCTTACGCATGCTACTTAAGGTAAAACTAAGATTTAGTATCTTCTTATATACTAATTCTTTTTAGGGATTAAATACTAAGATTTAACTTAAGTTTAAGAGTAGGCTAGAGAATTTGTATACGCTATTACTTTTTTTAAAAGTAGAAAATAATTACAAAACACTTCTCTAGATTCTAAAACAAAATTCTAAAGAGATATATAATTACGTATTTACGCTACGTATTACCTTTTATAGTAGACAGGAACTTTTCCTTATAAATTATATACTATAGCAGTGTAGGGCCTCTATAGAACTAAAAAATTCTCTAAAAGACAACTTACCTAACAAGAACCTGCAGCTACTTGCAGGTCTTGCTAGGCTCTTGCGTTGTAGCAAGATTAAGAATATTAAAGTAGATAATAATTAGAAATATACCTTTACTTATATTAGTACTAGTAAGATGCTTTAACTAGTATAATAACTCTATAAACTACTTGTATATACTAACTATCTAGAACTTTTCTTTAAATCTTGTTTTAAAACTAGCTAACGTGCTTTATTTGCTAATTAATAGGCTCTAGAAGTTTACGTAAGTGTAGAGCTATATTGCTAAACTACAAATTAACTAAAATAGCAAAAGCAACTAGTTTCTAACTTTTTAGATTTCTAAGTCTAATTACAATCTTATAATAGCTCTTATCTTTAGCTGTACTAATACAGAAACCTGTAAAATTATTTAGAAATAGATACTTACCTTAGATTGCATGTTGCAGTTTAATAGTCTTGTATTAAAACTTTCTAAGGCTAAACTGCTAACTAAGCTGCTAATATTAGCAGCAGCACTATCTCTGCTATAGATTATTACTGCTAATACAGGTGTTTAAACTTTGTACTATAAATTCTACAAATACCTACTAATCTATAGAGTAATGTAGCTTAAGAAGCTTAGGTATTAGGCTTTAACAAATTCTAAAAACTATATTATTGTCTACTATAAGCGTAGACGTTTAGACTACACTTAGCGTTTTTTTATTAAATTTTTTTAAAAATACCTTAATCTTCCTAACATATTGCAAGTTTAATAGATAGGCTTAAACTTAGAGTAATTAAACTGTCTAGATTATATAATTAATTATATAGTTACTTAAATATATTATAAATTTAGCATCTACGCTGTTACCCTTGTCTAAGCTTTATTCTAAGGTAGCTAGTGCAATAAATACTTAACTCTGCAGCTTTAATATCTAACTATTCTAGGCCCTCTTTAGCATGTAGACGTAGCACTGTTTAAAAACAGCTCTGTAGAAAGAGCTTCTATTGCTAAGTAGACAAGCTAAGGAGGAACTAGTAAAGAGTTTAACTTATAGACTAGGATATATAAGGCTAAACGTGCTATTGTTAAATTTAAATAGAAGTATTTAGATCTTGCTAGATCTTTTTTATCTAGCTATTCTTTATACGTCTATTGCTATTACTTTAATACTAAGAAACGCAGAGAATCTAGCTACGTTATTAGCAAGAACAAATTAATATTTTTTACACTTTAACGCTAATATTAAGAGAACTATAAAATAAGTTTATAAGAATTATCTTACAAGCTAGAGCTTAAGGAATTAACTAAGCTTATTAACTATGCGCGCTTAGATATTATTAAGAAGGCTTGCAAAGCCTAGTTTGCTTCTAGAAAGCTAATAGCTATATTTTCTATCTATTATACCTAGATTAAGAAGATTGTAAAAAGTTTTTAAAACAAGGTATAATTTAGTATTTTTCTATACACGTGCTAAGCTTATACACTATAGAGGAAATTCTATAAATTATTTAGTGTAGTACTTTATAATAGCTTAACAACCTTTAAACTAACCTTGTTATATATTATACTTGTAGCTAGTTATATTTCTACGCCTCTAAAATTGTCTAGAAAAGTTGTTCCTTGCTCTAGCACAGTTATATACGTACCTTTACTAAATTTATTGCAACTTTAACTAAAAGAGTTAGAATTTATAGTTGTTATAGTGTTTGTATTTAAAGTTTCTAGGTATAACGCTGTAAAGGAGTAGTCTATTTAGACAGGATAGAGAAATATAGAAAGGTTAGTATTAACATTTAACTAAGAAAGCCTTAATATTGCTATAAAGTTCTCTAGATAATACTTGTAGCAATCTACCTAAATTAGCCCTTGCAATATAAAGAATAGCTAACAAACATTGTAAAGAATCTTTAGACTTAATTTTAGCATTAACTAGGCCCTTAGATATAGGTTTCTAGCTAATTAGGCGTAGCGTGTTGTTGTTATTAAGATTATTATTATTACGCTTACGCTTCTGCTTCTTAGTTAAGAGCTAGTCTATAAGAGACTAGCTATTATTAACGCTTGCAAGCTAAAGTCTGTATTTAATTATATTAGGGTATCTAGTCTTAATAATATCTTGTATTATTATTAAACTTAAAGCAGTTCTAATAGGCCTAAAGTCCTAGAGCTTAAGGCTAAGTACTAAAGCTAGTCTATTTTTATTAGCCTTAAACTTAAAAAGTATAAAACCTTCTAATATTATCTGCCTTTTTACTGCTTTTGTATTCTTATCTTCTAACTTAAACTATAGAAATATATATTTAATAATTCTATCCTTTCTCTCTTTCTTCTAGCTAAGAAACAGCTTAGCAGCCTTACAGCGTACCTATATCGCCTTTCTAGAAATTTTAACAACGTCTTTAAGTTATTTAGTTAATTTTACTTTTGCTAGAATTTTTTTAACTTTGCTAGCAATAATATTAAGGTATTTAATAGGCTTTAAGAGGACAAGTAGATTAATAAATAAACCTAAAGGTATATCTATAGAAGAGTTAATATTAAAGTTATTAATAGGCTTTAAAGAGACTAGTAAATTAATAGGTAAATATAAAGGTATATTTATAGAAGAGTTAATATTAACATTAAGTATATAGATTATAGCGTTCTAAGTAGTAATAAGCTAGTTGCGCCTACACTGCTAAATTAAATCTAGAGATGCCTTATAGATTACTTAGAGCAAACAGCAAACTAATTCCTTAAAACCTATAATAAGGACAATCTAGGCAGGATGCAGTAGGTTTAGCACATAGAAAGTAGAGGTTTGTTAAGTAGAGGTAGGCGTTAAAGACAAGAGCAAGGCGTTAGGAAAGCTAAACCTAGGCAAAGTTAAGTTTAGTAGATATGCAATGCAATATAATATATTGCAGTGCAATCTAATGTAATTTAATACAATTTAATACGTGTTAATACGTTTTAATGCGTTTTAATATATTTTAATGCGTTTTAATACGTTTTAATACGTTTTAATGCGTTTTAATACGTTTTAATGCGTTTTAATGCGTTTTAACGTTGCTTAACTTTATCTAGAACTAGAGGAACCTTATAAACAAGCTAATAGCGCGCGTCTATGCGTTTCTACACAAATTAACGTGTTTGTACAGTAGCGTGCGCTACTAGTCTGTTTATAGAAGGAAGGCATATATAATTAGAATTAATTGTGTAAGGTTAATTCTAGTACTATTGCTGCTTAGCTACTAGCTAATTTAATACTAACGCGTATAAATAGGGTCTTACTTATACTAAACAATGCTATACTAATAACCTTAATTTATTTTGCACTTCTCTACTATTACTACCTCTTATTCTTTGTAATAGTAGTTGTTACTTCTATCTATTAAGCCTACAAATATTGTAAAATACCTAAAATATAGTTACAATAATATAACAAGTTAAGATAGAAGCAGTTATAATACTGCGCTTTCTAGTTAGCTTAGAAAAACGCGCGCTACTAGTAGTATATAGAAAAGCAATATTCTTTATTTTGTATAAGTTGCCTAATAGCACCTTCTAGTTACAGCTACAGCTAAGTGCTATTTACGTAATACGCTTAGTAGAGTTGTAGTAGCGCAGAACTTAAGCCTTGCCTAGAGTTATTCTATACTACTAACGCTTAAAGTATATAGCTGTATTTCTTTACAACTAGAGAATTGCCTTTAATCTCTTGCTAAGTTAAGGCTTATTGTATAACAGCTAACACCTGCATCCTTGTAGATATTAAGGTAAAAATTAATTAGATAATTTTATTCTTTGCAATATACTAGCTAATTTAACTCTACTAAAGTACGTAACTAACTACTTCTACCTCTTTAAACTCTTTACGCAACTTTTATAACTCTGCAAAATAGCAAACAGCCTTTGTATAGTACACTCTGTTCTTAGGCAATATATACACTAGCCTTTTTCTAGAATCTTGTATATAGTACCTGTAGTTAATAATTAGATATAGCAAGAAGTGTATTAAAGAAAGAGGCACTTTAGAATAAAGCTAAGAAGCTAGTATTACTTGTGCTTCTAATTAAGGCTAGAAATGCTGCTAACTTAGCTCTAGGTATTAGAAATAGAAAGTGTGCTTGCAACTAAGAAAACTACTAAAGCAGATAACTTTAAATATAAGAAATTACTAAATATTTGCGCAGTAGTAGTTAACAAGGGTAGTAAACGCAAATTTGTTTAAGTATTAGGTAGAGGCAAAGCTATAACAAGAATTAATACAAGCAGAGAAGATATAGAATTTGCTTTAATAGATATTTTAGATAGTTAGATATATATGCTATATAGACAACCTATAGTGCTTTATATTATTTTCTAGACTTAGATATACCTCTTTGCTTACTACTTTCTAATATATATATAATTAGATCTTAATAGATTTTGCTTAATATCTTAATAGATATACGTTCCTGCGCGTCTTGTAGAATCTATATCCTAAAGGTTCTACGCTCCCTATAATAGTTTTAAAGGAAATAGAGAAAATTATTCTATTTTAAATATATAGTGTATAGTAGTTTACCTATAAGTTAGTTAACAATTGTTAGAAATAGAACAAAAGGATTTTATACATATAATGCTAGCAAGAGAAAGTGCAGTTATTAACTTATTACTAGCAGTTAGAGCTATATTTAGATTTGCAAGATTTAGACTATCTTCCTTGTAAGTAATTGCGCGTGCTGTTGTACTAACTTTAAGGGGGGTTTTTAGTAAGCACAATATGCTTACTAAGAGGGAAGATATTTAAAAGCTAGCTAAAGGCTTTTAAGAGTCTCTTTAGATAATATACACTCTTTTACTATGCAAGCACTACTTAAAGGTAGTTGTACAAGTTAAAGAAGCCTAGCCTTGTTAGAGTAGTTAATAATACAGATAAAACAAAAAGTTTTAGGCTAGCTTTCTAGAACTTAGTTAAAACTTTAGATGCTTGTCTTTTTACAGTACTAGTTCTATTGCAATCTATTGCAAGAAGAGAAGCGTATCTTTTAATATTCTTAAGCTAGCTTTCTAAGAAAGAAGTTGCATGCTTAGTAAAAATTTGTCTTTACTTATTAAGGATTGCAACTAGAGTGTTATTTATAAGAAGCTATTAAAGTCCTTGTAGTATAAAAAGGTAAAGCAACGCAATATAATGCAAGGCGTAGCAAGACAATGTAAGGCAACGTAAGGTGTTTGTTTTAAGTAACGTAGCCTTTGTAATACTTAGGCGCCTAGGTAGACTAAAAATTACGTAGATTCTAAATTAAGTTACCTGCTAAGATAAAGCATATCTAAGGTATCTAATCTATGCCCTATAAAATACGTCTATATTTAAAAGCCCTTAAAACTAAGAATATAGACTTGTTAACCTTAAGTAAACCTAGATTCCTTAGTTGCTAAGGGCTCTATATTTATAAATCTAGATAGTTTAATTACACTTAGGTACTAGTATCTTATTTATATAAAAGGCGTTTAATTAATTATTACAATTTATCTATCTACTATCTCTGTAGTATTGTTCTGTGCTATTACAACTATATAGCGTTGTAGAAGTTCTATTACATCTATATTACTAAGTTTGCTAGCTTTAAATATCTAACAATTTCTATTTTAATATATATTATCTTAAGAGGCTTTACTTGTAAGCTTAGCTACTCTAAAGATTCCTTAGCTCTGTTTTATCTACTCTTTAAACGTATATATACTTTTCTATAACGCGCCTACTTTCTTTACAACGTTGTTTTTAAATCTGCCTGCCTTCTACTCTATAATTTATTCTAGGGACTTTATAAACAGCTCTGTATAACTTAGTAGCGTAGTGCGCTAAGACTAGAGATAGAATATATAGTACTTGTTAGCAGCCTAGTAGTGCACCTATAGTTTATGCATAGAGCCTTCTATTGCAATAGAGAAGATAATTGTAAAAGTAGCAAGTATAAGCGTAGTATAAACGTTTAGATTGTTAAGCATGTTAAAGGCTAAAGCAGTAGCTACAGCAGCCTAATTCTATGCGTGTATAAGATTGTTGCTTATATTTAAGCTTTTAGCCTTAACAACTAGGAAGAAGAATTGCAGCCTAAGCAGCACTTAGTATAGATTACTAATAAAGAGTTGTAAGTTGTTTAGATTAGTCTATAGGCGCAGGAGAATGTTATGCAGGAGATTAAAGGCGTTTTTAATAGCGTTTAATACAAGACTAATAGTAACGTTAAGTTTAGGCGTTGCAAGTTGCAGTTTATTATCTATAGAGGAGTTGCTTGCAGTTACAGAGGCAGCGCTGCTAGAGGTAAGGTTGTTCTAGAAGAGTATAGTAGTAGAAGTAGAGAATATAGAGAAGTGTGCTAATACTAGTATTAAAGTGCTTTATTGCGCAATAACAGGCTTAAGATATTTATTTTACGCTTTATTATATTAAGTATATATATTTAAATAAACAGCAGTAAACTTACGCTTTTTAGATACGCTTAGTTTTAGCATAGGCGTCTAGAGCCTGCTAAGTAGATCTATTACAACTAAGTAGATAGAGCTTTGCTATTTGCCTTTGCTAGTATAGTTACTAGCTAGCAACTAACATTTAGCTCTATATATCTTAGCTAGAGCAGCTACAAGTATATTCTATGCTGTATTCTTATCTTTCTCTTGCCTACCTGCATTTCTTGTTGTATCTGTCTCTAATATGCGTTCTACGTATGCAGTAATATATGTAGGTAGTTTGTTATACTTAATAAAAACTAAAGCTAGCTTTATAGTTCTATTATAGTATTTAGAAGTAGCGTAGTGCAGTAGCCTTTTAACAGAGCTTAGTATTTGCAATTGCGTCTTATCTTGTTGTAGCATATAGGCTAGCAGTTGTAGGCTAAAATCTATGCGCTTGCTGTAACTGCAAGAGCTAACCTAGCTATTAATAGACGCAGCGTTGCCCTTAGACAGCAATACCTAGAGCGTAAAGAGAGCCTTGCGTGTAAGTATAAGGGGCTGCAAAGCAGGCTTGCTCTTAGAGTTGCTTCTACAGCGTTTAGCAGCTAGTGCAACTACAAGCGCAGCCTCTAAGTTGTTGCTAAGAAGTGCGTGCTTTATAGATTATTTATAAAAGAATTATACTTTGTAAGATATAAAGGCAAGAAAACACAATACTAATAGATTTAGCGTTGTAGTTAGTAGTATTGTTATTTAGGTTTGCAAGTAGCTAAGCTGCGCGCTAGAAAACCCTTAGTTGCACAAAACTTAGCAAAAGCTTAAGGCTGTTTATATAACATAAAACTAGCGCTTCCTTTAGGCTAATACCTCTAGCTAACTCTAATATAAACCTTTCTAAGGTTGTCTTAGAAGCTAATGTACCTAGATCTAAAGCTATTACTTTGTCTAGTTTAGTACTTTGCACTCTGCGTGCTAGTAAGATAAAATTCTATAAAAAAGAGTAGTAGCTTATTATATACTAATTAATACTAATAGGTTTTATATTACGTGTACGTACAGCCTTAGTAGAGCTAAAATACACTATTTAATTAGCTAACTCTTATACTAAAGATGCTGTAACGCAACACGTATTAACATCTTATTAGTAAAAGGCGCTTTAATCTAGCTAATTAATAGTATACTGCGCCTTTACTAACCTACTAATATTGCGCTGCTTTAACTATAGCAAGAAGACGTAGTAGCTATTAGCACTACTTCTATTAACTAATAACAGCTAACTAAAGCCTATATTTTATTGTACTAGAAAACTATATCTAGGTTTCTATATAAGGCTATTTACTAGTCTTTAACTTCTGTAAATAGTAAATTTAAGGGATTTTAAGTTAATAGTAGTAGAGACAATAAGGCTTTCTATTTACTTAGCCCTATTTAAGCATAATACTAGCAGATTAGTAGTTAAGTAGGTAACTATTAGCAAATCCCTGCTGTTGTATATTTTTGCTATCTTTTTAGCTAGATTAGTAGAACCTGCTATCTTTTATAACGTTAAACCTCTTCTACTCTAAATTTAAACAAGAACTATAGCGTTGGTTTTTTTTCTTTTGCTTAGTTACTGCTTAAGATTTTAAGAAGGCTAGAGTAAAGACTTTATATAGCTTTGTTTTAGTAAAAACATTATACTATAAAGATACTAGCGCACAGCTAACTACTACTATACTAGATACTTTAGCTAACCTTATCTACAGTTAGTTATTGCAATTTAGTAGGAGAAAACTTTTGCAATAAACTTACCTTAAAATTGCAACGTTAAAACTATTCTATGTAAGATTATTGCTAAGAAACACTATAACCTTATATAAGCTTCCCTCTTTAAATTAATAAACTTGCATTTAATAGCCTTAGAACTGTTTAGACTTTTTAATAGAACTTAGATTAGAGCTAGCAACTATTTGTATACAGCCCCTTGTGCTATAATATATAACCCTACAAACTATATACAACCTTTAGAATTATAAGGATTTTGTTATATAGAAGCTAGCTATTTGTAGACAATTCTACTTGCGCCTTTCTATTAGCCTCTAGGCAGAAACTCTTCCTAATGTACTTAGCTTTCTAACTACTAGGTCTAGGGTACTAGCTGTATAGCTTAATAGACAGCACAAAGCCTAATCCCTGTTCTATTAACGTAGCTTAATAGCCTAATAGTCTAGGGCGAGTCTACGCCGCTGCAGTTATAAAAGGAGTTGTAGAATTACTTTATAACATAGAACTAGCAAATCTAAAGATACTTAATAGTTCTTGTAGCGCAGCTTTATCTGTCCCCTGCTCTAACTAAGGTAATTTTGCAGTTTGCTAAAATAGAGGTAGAGTGTGTAGAGGGCAATTTCTATATTTTTCTATATCTCTAGTATTATATTTGTATTGTTCTATGCTTAATAACGCTACTCTAGTTGCACTATAGGTCTTCTACTATTGCAGATATAAAATGTATAATATAATTAGTATATTAATAATTTGCTAAGCAACACTATATATAGTTAAAATAGCTCTAGCACTACAGTATTATAGCTGTCTAAGCCTATTATATATATACGTCGCAATCTACGCAGGAGCAGAGACTAGTAAATCTGCAGGTAGCAGCTACTACTTATCCTCTTGTATAATATAATGCATTAATTACCTAGTTTCTTGCTAAAATAAAATTAAGCTTAATTTTGCCTTATCTATATCTGTTGTTAGCACTGCATCTAAGCCTTACAGCATTCTTAGGTTAATTTACGCTACTACAATGTTTAAAAACTTCTCTATTAGACATGTCTCTACACTCTCTATTGCTGCAGCTATAACTTTTGGCGAAATTATGCCTTTCTTTAATGCTAAATGCGCTATTAAAGAATTTAGCCTACTAAAGCGAATTGCTTACGTTAAAGAAGCTAGACAATTATAGTTTTAAGCTCTGTTTAAATTACTGCTATAGGCGCTGCTATGTTCTATTAAACTTCTAGAATTAGCTTACTAAAGTAGACACGATTATAGTTATTATAGAGGCATAAGTTGGTGCTGTTAATAGGTATATGTGCTAGCGCGAAGGTGCCCCTAACAAGGCAATCTTTTGTGCTGTGTTAGGGGTAGCAATTGCACTCTAGGGGTAGTTTAGCATAACTGCTAGCATGTAAAGGATAACCTTAAAGGAATAATAGGCAAGAGAGCAACTAGTTAGCGCAAGTAATAACGCTGTTAGATATACATTATAGAATTAATCTTGTTATTCTAAGTTTTAGTGCCTTACATAAAACTAAAGGCTTAAACTTTAGTTAAACGTGCTGTACAAGAACGCTTAGTTGCAGCTACGTATATACTCTTTACTCTGCACCTACATCTAGCCTACACCTAAACTGTTTTGCAAATATAGTTTTAACCTTACTAATTGTGTTTAAATGCAATGCACTTTCTATACCTTTACAAAAGCCTTAACTGCTCTAACGCACAATCTATTTTATATTTTTCTATAGTACGCTTTATATTCTCTAGGAGTTTTTTATATATTTTATACTTCTAGATCTAGTTCCTAGCTCCTGTCTTCTTATATTTAGATATTCTATTAATAACCTCTAGTACCTGTTTCTACTAGGCTACCTCTACTTTTATATTACTGCACTTAATACTCTAAACACAGCAAATCCTCTAATATTTGAATTTGTTATTAATAGCGAAGTAGAAATCCTGTATTATATTGTAAAGAGATAGAAAAAGCGTAGCAATGCCAATGCTTAATATAACAGCTTAATTAATATTGCTAATTAAGTATAATGTTTGTAGAAGCTACCTCCCTTTTGTCTTAAATTTTTTGTTGTTATTGTCTCTATAGTAGTATTTTATAAAGCCTACAAATTGCAATATAGGCAGTACTAGAAAAAGTACTAATATACTAGATATAACACATAGAACAATTAAAGAATAACAATAAACTCTTAGAGAAATGTTGAAAACTTAGGGAATATTACCTAGCGCTAAATTTAAAGGAAAGAAAAGGGTGTTACAAATGCTTATTATCTAGAGCAGCAGAGTATTTTGTTTGTTAAAGTAAAGAATACTAGAATAGCTTGCAGTAAAGACAACAAGTATTATAGTCTAGTAAGCTACTGTAACTATAGTTGTTAAGACAAATTTCCGCTTATAGCACTAAGAGAGTGCTAGATAGCATATTGTAGGCCTAATTTGCGCAAAATCTATGCAGATAGTAAATGTAGCATCTATAGTTAGAGTAACTTTCTAGTCCTAAGTTTTCGTAGCATAGGAGAGCTTGTAAATTAGGTAGGTAGTTGCAATAGTAGAAAGAAGAAGACACTTAAGAACTTTAGTTGTAAAAGTATTATATTTTTAACTAGAGTAGTTAAAGCTCTAGAATAGAAGGACTAAGAAAGCTGTGCACAGCTAATAGATAATTGCAGCAAGGCTGTAAAGAGAGGATATTAGTTCCTCTATAGAAATTAAACAACAAAAATTGTGCTTTAGTATTAAGGAGATAGATACAAATTAGTTAGATAGTTATAGAGCTAGAGAACTTAAGGTGTATAAGTAAGTAATAGAAGAAAGTAAGTAAAGCTAAAGGATTTAACTTATACACGCAAGCTACTTTCTATATGTCGCATCTACTGCACACGTTGTAATAGTGTCTGTGCAAAGACGCAAGGTATACTTTTTAGGCAGCTTTTTAAGTGTTATTGTATATCTAGGACAAAGTTTCTTAAGGCTAGAACTACTTTTGCAAGGCGTTTAGTTAATATAGGGCCTAGAGGACTAAGCAGATAGTAGCTATTTATTAAGATAGAGTATAGCAGATAGAGTTATAAACAGAGAGATAGAAGAATAAAATAATTAAAAAGCTAATATATGTTTAGTTAGGTTGTCTGTAAGTTTCTAAACTAATTTCTTAATAATGTTTTAAGGACATTTAATTAAATTCTTAGGAAACGTTATTTTGCACTATCTATAGTAACTATCTCTTTTAGATTTATAAAGAGTAGAACAAAGTTTTCCTAGCTGTTGTAGTAATTTGTTGTCTCTTTTGTTCTAAGAGTACTAGGTTAGGTTAGTTTTCCTATATATTAATGTTTTGTTAATTTGCAGCAAACTAAATACTTTGCTACGCCTTTTTAAACACTAAACTTTTGCAACTAAATACAGAACTATTACATTTCCTAAGTTAGTTAATAAGCTTAGATAAAATGTAAACGCGTACCTTTGCACAGAACAATAACAGCATACTTTGTAATATAGTTTATAACAATATAACTACAAACCTTTAAAGGCCTTTTAACAGGGGGTCGCCTAAAGCCTGCTGCCTTGTTTAACGTTACTAATAATCTTATTTAACTTCTCTTAATTTGCGACAAATACTAGTACACACAACTCTAGAAACAACTTTAGCTAGCCTTTTATATACTACTCTTCTCCTACACTATAAGTTGCCTAAGGGGTTGTTGTTAAGTTAGCTGCCTATAGAAATCTAGTTCGCTGTTTGCGTTAAGGAGGAGTCTAGAGAATATAGAGAATAAGAAGAGCAAGATCTAAAATAGAAAAGAAGAACGTAGATAGTAATATTGTAATCTTACCTACTAACACTTCCTCTTTTTCTTTCTTGTACTTGTCTCTTGTTCTTATAACGCTTGAGTTACTATTGCTAAAACAAGGAGTAGAACTTAATCCTAGTTAAAATCTAAATTTAAATGCTCTTGCAACTTAATTTAGTTGCTATTCTACTCTAGTCTAGCTAAAGATGTTTTACCTGCTGCTGCTACTACTGCTACAATTAGAGTGTTTAGGTTTAGATTTAACAATAACTCTACCTTTATTAAACCTGCAGGATGTGTTAGGATTAGTAGATATAGATATAGAGTATCTTTAGATTTCTACAAAGAACGTTACAGGCCTAAGAAGCGGCGTGTCCCCTTAAAAAAGCTGCTGCAGCTGCTTAAGGCATTTTACAAGAAGCGCAACAATAAGATACGCCCTCTGCTCCTACAAGTTAACAAGATAGGCTGCAAGAAGCTAAATTAATATTTAAAGATTCTGTTAATTTAAGGTCTGTAATAGTTGTAGCTTTAGCTAAGTTACTTTACTAGAGCTAACTAAAGAGCTAGTTGCTTAGCATAAGATCTAGATGCTTCTAGTTCTCCTAAACTATTCTTTTTGCATAGAAAACAAAGGTATTGTAGAAAAGTAAGCTATTTTAACTGCATATATACTAGATATTTAGATTAGGCCTATAGCAATTTAATTAAAGCAGTTTAGTAACTCTAAAAAGCTTCTAAAGTTGTTAGAAGATCTTACAAAGAATGTTACTAAACTTTTAGGTAGCTCTCTAAACATTAACCTAATCTTCTTCGCGTCTTATATCTACACTTCTTTTAAGGGTAGAGGTATCTAAACTTCTAATATAATATTATTGCTGTTAAAGATAAAGATATAGAACTATATTAATATTTGTTACTATTAGATTATAACCTTTGAGAATGCGTTAAAGCCCCTAAAGAAATTGTTACAGGAATAAAGTCTAGATTGCAAAGTAGTCTTGCATTTAACTAGTAGAGCATAATAGGCTTGCCTAGCACTGTATATCTATACTTTATATAAGTAGATAGCAATACAACATAAGTACTTACTCTTCTATTAGATAAAGCTACTATATCTCTAACTTAAATAGATCTTATCCTTGTTAATCCTCCTATTACAGATTAGTATTTTGTTAAAACAGTTACTAATCTAAAGGAATTTCTGCTAAACTTAATTCTTTTTAGAAGACTATAAAAGCTTTGTTAAACCCTATGCTATTTCTACTTATAGAAGTACAACAAGTTATCTAGATTAAACTAGTTTAATAGATAATATTGTTTACTATTAGTTATATAATCTAACTTAGTTACATTTACAAATAAACAGCAATAGGCTTAGCTTGCTGTGCTCTTTTGCCCTTGAGATTGTTGCTAGAGAATAGATTAATTATATAACAGTTATATATTAAAGTGCAAAGAATTGTAAGTATACTAGTAATTGCACTACTAGCTTCTTTAAGGAACTAAACAGACATAACAAGGATTTGCGTGCACTGTAAAACTAGCGCTATAGAAGGTATTTAATTAAAGAAAAAGTCTAAACTATTATCTAGTATATTTAATAGTAAAATAACCCTAACCTTAATGCTCTAATAATAGGCTATAAATATCTAGCTAATAGCATTAGAGAGTTAGGTTACAGACTAGAGAATATGCTAGCAGTAGTTGCATCTTTTATTTAAGTTGTTAACAGCTAGCATTCCTTTGTAGAAACAGCTAACATATTGTAACTAACTATTTTAGCCTTAATTTTTGTTCCTCTTATATACAAGTCTAATCTTCTTAATATAAATTCTAAATACTCTTAGAAAGTTACCTATTTTAGATTTACTTTGTAGTTGCACTACTAGATACACTTGTGTTGTTCTTGTTATAAAGCTAGCACTTACAATTCTAGATTAGATACAATTTATTTAGACCTCTACTAGAGAAAGAGAAGAGAATAGAAGCCTTTAGTTAATTTAGAGGCACTTTCTATCTCTAGCAAGATAGAATTAATAGTATAACCTTAGATATACTTAATCTAAAACCTAGGCTTTAGGAATTTATTTTAATAATGCATTTACAAATGTAGAGGGCAGAGAGTGCAATTCCAACAGACATGTAGTTAGGATACTAAGACACAAATTTGTAAGTAGAGTAGACTACTCTAAAGGGGAAAGCTAGTCTTGTTGTTTGTCTAAAGTTACGCTGTATACCTAGTACTGCGTGTCTATAATAAATTAATATCTTTACTAAATTAGCTCTAGCTTATAGAGATATACCCTATTGCTTGAAAATTATAGAAATTGTCTAACTTAACCTTATTATAGCCTTAATACTAGCCTGCTTTAGATCTAGATATGTATATCTTAAACAATAACGTGTAATCTTAGGTATAGAATTTCTAGAAAAAGAAGTACAAACTCTTTCTAACATTTACTGCTATAGAAGCTTTTTTAATTTACAATAACTACTTAGAGTATATTAGTAACTAAAGAGTACTTATTATATATAGCCTATATTTATTAGCTATAAAATTTAAAATTTTGCTATAAGTATTGTCTAACGTTTTTATAAGAATTAGCAGAGTATAAATAGAAGACTGTTGTTACTATATATTATAAAATAGCAGGTGTATTAAGAAGTGTAAAGAGCGCAAGGTAAAACAAGGCAAAACAAATTAGGTATTAGAATTGCAAAAAGAAGAATTAGAATTAACAAAAAGTAAAAAACAAAGAGTTAAAATAAATAAACAAAAATTAAAAAATATACAATAGTAGGAATTTGCTAATAGTTACTTACTTAACTACTAATCTACTAGTATTATGCTTAAATAAGGCAAAGCAAATAGAAAGCCTTGTTTTTATAATTCTATAGTTGTATATATTAGTTTTATTTTTATTTAAGTATATCTACCTACGCAGTATATATATTGTCTAGCCTATATAACATAACACTTTAATATAATAATAAGATTAAACAGGATTTTATTATATAAAGAGAGACTATATATATAGCTTTATTATAATTTGCTTTAATGTTAAGGTTTATATTTAACAGCTATTTATTTAATTTGTTTATAATTAGTTAAAGATGTAATAGGTTAGGCTATATATATCCTTAGACTAGAAGCCTTTAGAATTATTAAGGAACACTATCCCTATAGAAGCTAGCTAGCAGAGGAACTCTAAGTACTTAAACCTTTGTAGTAGAAAGCCTCTACTTTTTTATTAATTCTATCTATATTTTACCTAGTACTTTAGTCCTTAGGACGTAGCCTCTTATATTAGAATTAATTAACTCCTTAAAAATATTAATCTACTAGAAAACGCGAGTTAACTAGCCCTCTCTCTAACTAAATAGCTACAAATAGAAATAGAAATAAAACAAAACATTCTAATTAGAACACTACTTAAATAAGTCTTTACTCTCTAAAATAGTAGCCTAAATAAAGAGCAAACCTATATATATATTATAAACTTCTTATAGAACAATAGCTAGCTTAAAGAAAACATCTCTAACAAAATAAAACTACTAGAGTAGATGCTCTTAACAACTCTAATAAGCCTAAAGTAGTATACTAGAAATGCAGCAGGTAGAGATAATTAACTAATTACTAGCTACGTTGTCTAAAGCTTTTGCTTAGATATACCTATATAAATTAACCTTTGCTATAACAACTTTACTAACTGCACTAGCTGTACTACCTATAATCTAGAAGTACAAAGTCTCTAACTCTAACCTCTTTTTAGAAGACCTAAAAAATTATAAATAATTTAGACTCTAGATAGTATACAAGCTATTAGAAGACGCTAATTTTATTAAAGATTAAACTAGATATATCTTTAACTAACTAATAGAAATAGCTACTAGAATTGCAATTTTTTAGGTAACAAAAAACGTAAGCAGACTAGCTATAGAATTCTAGAAATTTTTAGATACCTAGTTTAGCAACTTATTAAGTAAAGAAAGAGCTTGTAATAAACTCTAGTTCTTTTAACAAGAAAAAACACCTCTATATTGCTTTAACGTAGAGTTTATATAATTAGCGTTTAAAGTAAATAAAGAAACAAACTACGCGTCTCTTAAAAGCTACTATTTTAGTGCAATTTAAGTAGACCTCTAAAACTATATAATTATAGTAGAGATGCTACCTAAATTTATAATCTAAAAACTATAATTATAAGTAGTATATATTAAAAAAAACTAGTTCTATATAAAACTAGGCTAAAAACTCTAAGCTTTATAAGCAACCTAAAATAACAATACTATAAATTAGAAACTTACTAGAGCTTATCTTGCTTATAACTAGAACGTAGGTAAAGGTAGAAAAAACAGGCTATAGGCAAAGTAAGTAATAAGAGAAGAACTTAATATACGTAAAAAAAAAGGCAAATATATATGTTGTAGTTAAAGTAGCTACTTTATATATAAATACAAGTTTGCACTAGCAAAAAGACCTACTAGGGCCTACACAAGTAAGATAAGAGACCTAGAGAAGCTTAATAATAAGAAACTTTTAGACAAGCTTTTAAAAAACTAGACTCTTCTAGTAAAAGTTGCTACTAGAAGAAAAATAATAAACTAAGAAATATTTTAATATATAGCATAATTATAGAAGACTTTAACAACTTCTACTAGTGTTAGCTAAATAGTAGCCTAATTACTATATACTTACTTATTAATAGAGAAAATTTACCTTAATAATAGTTAACTTTAGATACTTAACCTTTAGCTTTATATTATTTTAGTTTGCTAAAAAATATAACTTAACGCGTATTACCTTGCCTTAGAGAAAACCTATAATAGAGGTGCAAGAGATACAATCTTATATCTAAGAAGCTACTTAACTAGAATTAGATATTAACAGCTATAATAAGAGAGTTTAGCTATATATAGCAAAAAAAAAGAACAACTACAATATTATTTTAGAAAGGCTATAGATAAATAGAAACAAAGTTACTTTAGCTCTAGCAAAGAAATATATTTTTATCTATACCTTAAATATTTAAATACGTAGTAGAAAGGAAAAGAAACTAGTAGAAATTTTCTAAGAAATAAAAGCTGCTACGTTTATAGCTTTAAGAAGAAAACTAAAGAAGAAAGGAAAGTTGTCTTAAGTATTTACTACCTCTATAAAAGATATTTAGAAAGCCTTTGCACTAAAGAAAAAAGTAGACTTAAAAGAGTTGTTACTAGAATCTTTAAAAGACCTTTATAGATACTTTCTTTAAGAAGGGTTAAATAAAATACTACTATATAGAGGCTTAATAGTTAATATAAAGATTAACCTTACAGAAATAAAAGATAGAGAAACGCCTAAAATTCTATAAAAACTACTATATAGCATATTAAAGAAAGAACTTCTAGTACTCTAAAAGCAACTAACTTTCTACTTAGATAGAGAGTTTATATAAGTAAGTAGATCTAGCGCTACTGCACTAGTCCTCTTTGCCTAAAAACCTAGTAGAGAGCTTAGATTTTACGTAGACTACTAAGTATTAAACGCAATTACTAAGAAAAACTAGTACTTACTTCTTCTACTTAAAGAAATACTCTTTTAAATTAGGTAAGCTAAATAGTTTACTAAAGTAAATATAATCTAAGCCTTCTACAGAATCTATATAGTAGAAGAGAATAAATAAAAAACTATATTCTATATATAATTTAGCCTATATAAATAGATAGTAACTTTGTTTAGCCTAGCAAACGCTCTAAGTACTTTTTAAAAATATATAAATTAGACTCTTTAAAAATATTTAAATAATTTCTACTTAGCTTTTATTAACAATATTTTAATTTACTTATCTAGGTTAAAACAGGACTATAAAAAGAAGGTCTGCACTATTATCTAGAAACTAGGCGCAGTAGGCCTACTACTAGATATTAAGAAAGGCAACTTTAGCGTTAAAAAAGTTAAGTAGCTAGAATTTATTATTAAAGCAGAAAAGAGTATTAGTATAGACCTTAAGAAAGTAAAAGCAATTAAGGAATAAAAGACCTTTACTTTAGTAAAAGAAGTATAAAGTTTTATTAGCTTTATAAACTTCTACTAAATATTTATTAAAAACTTCTTAGTAATAGCTGCCTTACTTATAGAGTTAATAAAAAAGAACGTAAACTTTAATTAGAAGAAGCTTTAATAAAAAGCTTTCTACTAGCTAAAAGATATCTTTGTCTCTAAAATAATACTAGCACACTTTAACTCTAACCTAGAGACTAT
>BLYF01000121.1:8030-18061 GCA_014905255.1 Herpotrichia juniperi
ACGGCCTTTAACTTTAGAGGTGAAAGATTAATATATAGTAAGGCTTATAGAGCTGTCCTAGATTGTAACAAGACACTAAGTGCTTCTATCTACTAAGGTAGAGACATATTGCGTGTTTCTAGGTGTCTCTACTTACGTAAGCAAAGACCTAGTTATATAGCTATTAGTATATATCTAGAGGCTATAGACTAGTGTAAGTCTAATTAGGCTACGTGTAGTTAGGTAGTATAAGGCAGCAGCTAGATCTAGCTTGGATTGTAACAGCGCCTAACCCCGCCTTTAAGGCAGCTAGGCTATAACAACTTGCTAGATAATCTGTGACGGTTGAAGCTCTGTCTGTTTTATCATGTTTCCAGTATGTTTGCGTTTCCTATTGTCCTTTGTTTTTGTATGTGAAACAAGGGTATTTGAGGAAGTAGGGGCACTTTAGGTGCACTCGTACGGGTACATAGGCAGGGCCTTCTGCCACCTCAATTCAGTAATAAGTTACTTACAAAGCTTCCAAAACCTTTAGATAATCTGCACATCCATGACTTTAAAGCCCCGATCCCACTGAGAAAAGAGCCGTCCATAAAATTGTGCAAATCCCACACGACGATAGATTCCGTCTCCAGTATCTGTCAGCACGATACATTGGAAACCGCATGGTGGAATAAGATCGCCATATTCGGACACTAGATCATCATCCCACATCCCACTGACAATAACAAAAATGAAAACCTTCTCGCCCAGAGAAACCTCTAATGGTGTAGTAGTAACATCGGGCATGAAGTGACATCTATTCACTCCATCGGCAATATCATGATTGAGCGTTAAAGTTGAATTGCGCCCGTTGACTTCGTTAATGGTCGCGGACCCAAGCAGACCATGGAGTGTAACTGATCCTTGACCTGGCCCATAGGGGTTCTCTGTTGTTTTTTCAATGGCAAAACATACAACTTGGGCCCAAGTACCCTCATCTTCTGGCCAGCGGGAGCAATCGCTGTACTTTATTCGATTGTTCAAACAAGCCCAGGACCAAGTTGGAGCATAGTGTGGTTGTTGGCGGCTAGACTGAGTAGGCCAATCCACCCACCAAATCAACAGAGGTATGAAGTGCTGCTTCCATAGGCCGCAGAGGTAATCATCGGCTTTGCAGGATTCCAAGGATTCAGCAATTCCTGCAACAGCAGGGAGCCGGTCTGTGTCGAAAGCGAGGACTCTACCCGTGAAGTTTTCGACAACTTCCCTCCAATAAAAATTTGTGTCAGGTTTATCTCCTGCGTACCCTCGTCCCTGATGTTTGAACATGATACGTTTCTGACCCAATAGTGGTCTATGAGAACACTCGCACTGGATTGACTCCCTGCACTCGAACGCCATTTCTGATGCAGTGTAATGTAAAGTCCTCGGGGAAAGGAGTCGCTCTTGAAATGTCCAACCCCGTGAGTCCAGTAAAGACGGGACATGTTTCCTTTCCCCTGTGTGAGCAACCTCGGTAGACACCTCGCTAAACAGTTGGAAGTTACTTGTGGACTCTCCAACTCCTAACCATTTTCTCCTCGCATATACATGGCTGCTGCCAACACTCTCACCGGATGCTTTTTGACAGGATATCTTAATAGAAGTATTCACAGCCTTCTCTCTAGGAAAAAGAAACCCGTCTCGCGCATCTTTGGCAACATCAGCGGAAATGGTCACGAATGCTTGAGAGTAAATGGCTGCCATATTCGCTGCTTCGATCTCCCAGTCACGTGCATCGTCCTGGATGATGCAAAGACTATCAATCCATATGTAGTCAACTCCAAGGAAACGAGTTAGGATAATTGCGTCCTGGAAAGTCTTTGGCAGGCTCGAGAGCGATATTTTACTCAGCCTTTGATCTAAAGTCGCCTTGTTGGTGGTAGTGAGACCAAAAATCCCCCAGACATGGCTTAGGGCGACGTATCTAGCGCTCTCGCCATGCGACAGATAAAGTCGAGGTCCACAAACATTTGAGCCCACATGTATAACCCTCGTTGGAAGTTGAGATGCGCTGACTAGGCATTTTTCGTGCGATTCAACACAATCGTATATCCATGATCGTGCGAGACTAAGGCAAGCAGAAGACGAAGAATCCATTTCAACATCACGACAGGTATCTGATCTAATTGCTTCCCATGGGGATGACGACTCTAATGCAAAATATTAGCATATTTCTGCAAATTTGTGCACAAGGATGACCGACCAGAAAACGAGTAGAGTTCAATGGTAGGCCCATGCACCGGATGATAATGATCTTTGACTTGGTACTGGATTTCCAAGGTCGATTTCCCAATTTCGTGCCACGAAACCGAGAGAATAATTTCGCCGTCATTCTGCATTTCATCTCCTACGAGCTTGGTAATAGCCTCCTTGATCACAAGGCAGGAAGGACATCCTTTTAGCGACCTCTCGATAACCGAAGCATACTTTGATGTATGCTGGCGTGGCCAATAATCATGATCTTGGAAGAACTTGATATCGAAGTTCATACAGGCTTTACAGGCCATCTTTCGCACCTACAGAGCAGTGTTAGCGCAAAGTCTTCCCACCAAATGAAATAATGTGTTCCACAACTACATGTGTTATTTGTGGCGTTAGGTATGTAGAGTTATTTAGTTGCCGGTTTACGTAGAAATGAACATGAGCTATCCTGACGTTGGAGGAGGGAACGTACCTGCAAGCAGTGGGATACTGCGAAGCTTGCTCACCTGCCGTAGAGCCGTCTGAGCTCGATCACAAATATAACAAACAGATCATACACACAATACAGTCATTCACAACATACCACACCTGCGTACAGCTATGAGCCAGGTTCGCTCAAACTAGCGCATATCTTCTCTCTAAATCTACTTCAAGCTTCTGGTCAGCCTCGTTACTGCTGTTCTACCTGATTACCCCGCACTGTCACCTATCACACGTGACAGAGCCACGAACCTCAACAATGGCAACAGTTAAATCAATGATCCTAAAGGACGCTGAAGACTAGGATGTATAGGAACTCATTGCTAAGACCATTTCTAGGGACTGTTAGAGACACATTAATCCCTCGACCATCTGATTTCGGAAGGACCAATTCCTCAAACTGTAATCTGAACCAGAGAGCTGAAAAGCCTAAATTCGACAAAATATACCTTTAAGAACTGAAGGAATAAGAAAGGAAGAATGTATCATCACTCACATCAATAAGCCCTACTCTTCCAAAACGTTAACTACACCACTCTCAGAGATCCCTCATAAACCTAAGAGAGATTCTTACACATCTAGAATCAACACATGAGCAAATAGTTATCGATCGCTACGTACAGGTAAAGCAACTCTACGCTCAAAATTCCAATTTTAAAATTTGACATCAGGAATACCTCGCTTCGGAAAAGTTAGCAGCCACTATCAACCAATGCAAACTGCACGACACAGAGTATGGATCAGACTACATAACAATCGAGCACCTTAACCGAACCATAAAGGGGAGGCTGTTGATAAAGAACGCGCCCTAAAAGCAAAATCGTGACAGGGCTGCGGCAACACTCCGATTGGCACCAGCAAGAGGAGATGTGCGGCAGCAAACAGACATACCAATAGGGGCTGATCTAGAAAAAATCCACAAGCCGATACTAAATGTTAATTAAACCGTCGCCATATGCGAAGAGGAAGTGGCACCGCTTCATCAACTTTGTCTATGCAACGAAAAATCAAAACCATCAGTTGAAAGCACGGAAGGGAAGATAATGTGTCGTCCCTCATTAAATTTGATTGATTGCAAGAAAACATTTGAAAGGACATTCATTGAGATTTTTGAACACCGAAATTACATAGCGACGGATGCACGTTGTGCCCAAGTGTTGCTACAACTCTGTTTAGAAAAACGTTACAACTGACATACTCTTCCTCAATTATCTAGCAAGCTAGGTAACTCAATGAAAAGTTATTACCCCAGATAAAGAGACATATGGGGGACACCGTAATCGCGACTTACGGAGACGCAGTGAGAAGTCCAATCTCAAAAACGAAAGATCAAATTCGCTTCCTCAACTCCCCGCAACAAGGCAACGAGTCAATGAAAAGAAAATAGAAGCAAGCAAAAATTATTCCAGAGACGCCCCTGCAGAGGTGTCAAGATCAACCAGTCCTGCCTTATGCCATGCAGTTGATTGAAACTGATTCGTCAGCCTCATGAGCTCGAGAACCCTGATCAGGTAAGTATGAAGAAAAGTAGAAGAGTTGGAAAGAGCGGAATTTTGAGGGGTTTATACAGAAGGGAGGTAGAATGGGCAGTAGAGGGTCATGTGATAGGATGAGAAATTGGGAACAGAGCGTAGGAGCGATTTAGGGTTAGTAGAAGAGCAGAAAAGAGTTCGGAAGAAGGAAAACTGAAGATTGCAGTGTGTTATATGATCAGGATGTCTTTATGTAGGCCTTTTGACGTTAGTTTATTAGTTGGGGCTGTGAAAAGGAGAGGCAATACGAAAGCAACAATAAATCACGTGATGTGAAAAGATCAATCTAAAATTTAAGTATTAGCTACTAAGAGATTAAGATAAGCCACTAACATGTCACACTCACCTTCGTGGAATAGTAGATAATATTGCGTAAGAAAATTATCGACCCGGGCGGCCCCTTTCGTCTCGTCGTATTGAAAAGTGTTACACAGACTTCGGTGTGAAGGGTTACGGCCATGATCATAACATTGAAATCTATATGAGAAATATTATGAAATTTTAAGAGAAATGAGGACACATGATTTTACTGAAGTAGAAAAATAAACGTTACAATACTGGTAGACACCTGGTTCTCCAGCATACCCACCCTCCATCAATCAACTGCACTGTCCCCGTAATATACTGCAAGTCGTCAAACAAAAGCCCACGCAATCAGCGCAGCCACTTCCTGCGACATGCCTCTTCTGAGTATCTGCTGTTTCCAGACCTGCTCTCCCCTACGCGCAGCTACAGATGCATTCTGCATTGGGTCATCGATCAGGCCACTGATTCGTTAACCTCTCTCCACATACACTCAAGGTTTCGGGCATGACTCACGGTGCTATACAATTCACTCTTATCTCCCTGTCTCCCACTTCTTTCGCTGCAGTTCGTGAAAGTCCGATGGCAGCATGCTTAGACGCAGTGTACACTGAGGTAGTCCTATATAGTTGGTCCACCTTTGAAGATAAGATGAGCTCTCTGTCTTCTCACACAGGCACTCTTTGGCCCTAATGCTATGCTTGCTCTTCGCATATCTTCGAAAGACATCCTAATTAATTGTCTTGAACTTAGAGCAATGCAAGCAACTGAAACCTAGGGCCGGAAGAAGATACTGGAGTGGTGCTGATCCATTAGGGCGAGGTTTAAGATTGTTATGAGTTTGTGCAGCAGGCAAACCTTCAAACCGTGCTACAATGGCGCGTCGTTTGTTTGTTTTAATGGCATGCGCGCTGAGCAAATGGCTACCTAAGTTCTGAAAGGGTACAGTAGATTTACAGGAAACACAGATAATAACGCTTTCGCTGGCGACGTATGTTAATAAATTGCCTGCGCCACTGTTATTCTGCTATGTTACACTCTTTTATTAACGCTTTGCATAGAGCAGTGAATATAGATACGCACAAGGTTGGTACGAACTTTGCCTCCAGACAAAGCCATAGACCCCTAGGTTGATACCACCTAGTTTGATGTTATTTTAGAATAGCACGCAGGAAGTAGATAGACGATAATACGCAATAGACACGAAGTTTTAATGGAAAATAGCTACCCTTATCAACAGTAATTGGAGTGGTTGGGGTTTGAAGGTCCTAATTTGGTGTTGCTGGGTCCCGCCTAAGAGAGTCAGCGCTAGCCACATATGGCAAAAGAGGCCCCTTTTTCGCAACTATTCCAAATTAGGACGATTCGAGACCAGAATCGTGCGGCATCATATACTAGGGCCGCGAGACAAAAGACCATATGTTGGAGCTTCATGGCAGATGTTGTTGGATATAAAAATTCTCTGCGGAGAAGTTATCGCCTTTAGAGTGTTGTGGTTTTAAGGTACTGTTGGGAGAGGCTCGCGTATTTCAACAGCAGCAACTAGTATATTTCATATTTCTATAATTTAGAGACAAGGCATTCGGTATAGTTGGCCAATAGCCGCGGGAAGTCAGGCATACGCGACTAGTTTTTCTCATCGCGGTGTAGCAGTACATCCTTAGCTAAGCTAGAAGTCGTTAACATACTCAGTTCATTCCCGATTTGTTGATGTGGACCGAAGCACTTCTTTAATAACCTCTGATTAGACTTCGAAAGTCGACTACGTATATGCCGCGCCGAAGTTTTGAATATACTTGCAGAGACAGATCGCGATAAACCCACCCGGAGTTTCGAGCAGAGAGCGAAAATTCCTCGATATACTGTGATACCCATGAGCTAAACTGCCCATGAATCTCTGAGGCCGAGAAGTAGAGAGATTGTGGCCAGAAAATGTGTGTACAGCAATAATGGCACCCTCGACCAAATGGAACATAGTCATGGAACACTCATTCTAGATGATTGTATGCCTCACCGCCGTTACGGGATCTCCGTCCGAGGTCGGCGAAGTATGCATTAATTAAGTACCCCGCAATCGCCGTTTTGTACCCAGGGCGCCCGGGAAAACTATGCGAAGCAACAGCATGCTACTAAAAATAAGCACACACGAGAAGCACGTGGTGAGAGCAGTAGCAAACCGAAAATAACGCCCGCTTGAATATAATCAGTTAGGTTGTCTCAACAATCAAACTACATCGAAGTATAGAGTATACGCTTGATGGAGTAGTTCGGCTATCGTACAGCCAATACCCTCTTTTCCAGATATAGAATTGCGTACAGTTTGGAACAGCTTACCATGGGGCTTAACACGTTTCCGTTAGTCTGGCTCGAAGTCTCGGCTTCTCGTCCAGGAGTGGATAGATAAACGCTCTCAAGGTTTCAAGTCTAACTGTTGAGCGTGGATTGTGTCCAACAGTAGGCAGGCGCAAGAAAATTGTGTACGGTCAATGCTTCTTGATTGAGACGAAGGGTTTATATGAGTAGCCCAAAATCCCGATACTTACATGAACTGGATACGCTAAGCAAACGCAAATGTCACCAGATCCGAAGGCTGGGAACCGGCCAGAAGTATGCGAAAAAGAACGCGCCTCCAGCGGACCTCACATACCAAAGGGGTCGAAGACATCTCGTTAACACAAAGAAAGCTCTAATAAGTACTAGTGTGTACCCATTGCATCTCCTCGCAACCAACGTTAAGATGAGAATGGAGAAGAAGATATCAGCGGCAGACCTGAAAGACTATTTGGTGTTTCTAGTAACGGAAGATTCTATCACAGTATTTATATGGGCAAGAATATGCATGATTTCGAGTGGAGGGAAACCTAAGCCCCGGTAGTACCGCATGATGGTACTCAAAATGCTATGGGTCCAGGGAACAGCCCCGCTGTCAAACGTGATTGAGGTATTTTGGTCTTCCGTTCAACTATCTTATCTAGTAGAGCAGATTTGCTGTCTCTTATGTTGATTTTAGCGAGTGTTTAAGGGATTAACGCAGGTCTATATTTCTCTATTATATACAATAAGTGGGGTGATAGCGTGTCGAAACAGCTACAGGCATATGATTGAAATTTAACGAATGAATTGGCACAGTATTCTCTTTACAACGTAGCAACAGTCAAAACTATAGCACATGGAACCTACTAGCTTTTAGAATGCTAAGTCCTAATCAATCTCGCTAACTTTCTGTAGAGCAGTAGTTCATTCCGAATCTCTGTGCGCACTACTACACTGATGTGTGCCCAGGTGGCAATTTATCGCCAAGTAAATCATCCATGGCTAGCCCGAGCTCGTCACCATGCCCATCTGGATAAGCCTCGCCTGTATTTTAGATATCAGCATATCCGTAGTTGTTACTAAATAGCACAATCGGAAGTAGGTAATAAGACAACCCTGACTCACCAAGTAGAGGGTGTACGATAAGGCCGGGCTCAAAAACGTTGATGGAGCGCTCTTTTGTCCACGAATTCAGGCGCTCCCATTGCATGCATTGGTGATGGCCATAGTCTAGGCCAAATGGGACTCTTGTACTGTATAGGAAGGTGTCAGAGCAGCTGATACGCCTTGAAGAGGGAAGGAAACTGCGCACGTAGTGCCCCATTTCATTGGAATAACAGTAAGGTCCGGATTACAGGTCACGGTTTGGCGAAGTATGTTAAGACAATGCTCTAAGAGTACATACGATTAGCCGCTAACTCAACATATCGCTTTAGTTAGAAAGAAACGAACCAGTGTGTTGCATTGCCTTTGTCCGCTCATGGTCAGTTTTGTTTGGATAATAATCATCGAAGTAAAGAAAGTGGTGAATCCGCTTGATACCTGTGTTGGCAAATTCTTTAGTGGTAGCTATATAGCTATACGCGACAGAACTTACAATGCAGAGAATGATATACGGATAATGACGCATAGTACCCAGAGCCGTCAGATAACTCGACAAGCCCATTACTGTCGCCCCATTCCCCAAGTTCCTCTTTTGTGAGGCGTATGTTCATATCTAGATAAATTAGTCCATCACATTTCATAATTCCGATAATATAAACCTACATTGTGTGAGTTCGTTCCAAGCTGCATTTGATTCCGACGATGGGGGTCCAAATTCTTTATGCATGCGTTCCGGATTTACTGAACCGTCCGGGAGAAATATGTCTGAATGGTCCCAAAGCAGTGACTCATACGCGATTGCATTCTTTGCTGGTGCTAAATTGGTGAAAATCTGTTAGGGTTTAAAATACGGAGACCGGAGTATAAAAGACTCACTATACACGAGTTCAGGACCATACACCTCTGAGGGATGTTGAAGGAGGGTGTTACTTTGCCAGAGCATGACGAATAACACCAGATTTATAGAGATCAATAATCCGTGGAAGAGCGAAAAGATGTATGCCCTCATTCCAGTACAAGGTCGAAGTTCCGACACATGATACTTTTCGAGGAAGGCGACGTCCTCCGAGCTGATGCTATTGCGACTTTGCCTGTCATCTTCGAAATTGGACTGTTGGTACTGCGCGCTGGCTCTCATATGTCTAGGGAATTGTTGAATATTCATGGAGAGAAGAATACAATCTAAAAGACAGAAAAGTCCAAGTCAAGTGTGTTTCTATGTGCTCAACAATCAATACCAGCGGTGTTGTATTTAACACTAGGTACGGCAATTGAGAGCTGAGCCAACATCTCAGGTTTGTGTAAGGGTCACCTTCTGATTTTCTCACTACTACATAGAACATAGGTGGATGTGACGTACTAATGCGACGTGAGTAAGCGCCAAGCAGCTTTGATGCAGGTATTAATTGCACCAGAACAAGGCCCCACTGCGGCTGAGAGGCATCTCATTATCAATTGGTCCGCCTAAAGGAGGAATCAAGGTTTTCTTTGACCCCGAGCCACTGACTTCATATCGGTTCCGATTCTCTCAAGGGTAAGTGGCATTTTCTGTCGACTTCAGCTCTGACCGTGAACCTGTTGTTATTCAGCTTTATAAAAAAAAGTCATTCGCGACAGCCAGAATTAGAACTACAGAGAAGAAGTACAACCAGAGGGCGGTGTGAGATAACCATAAACGAAATAGCAATGTGTTAGCGTACCATAGGTTAGATTGATTTAAAAAACGATAAATAGGGACTCCACGGCTGGCTTTTAATCTAACAATCTTTCATCAACAGTACCATCTATACACTACTCAAGATCCTTAAGAGCACCTTATCCTCCCACCAGATACCTGCAACAATGTTATCCCAAGCTTTCTTGAGCATCGTCGCCATGCTGGCTATTGGCACCAACTCCTATCCAACTATTCCAAATGGTGTGTATATGTTGACGTCGCTTTCCAGTGCATTTTGATGACGTTTTAAAGCCAATGCTCTCGAGCATTCCACTGTTAAGGCAAACACGGCCTGGGCGACTTTGAGAAAGCGCGACGGAGGGGAGGCAGATACAGCCTGGGTGATTTCCGGAAAGCGCGACGGAGGGGAGGCAGAT
>BLYF01000121.1:18153-61598 GCA_014905255.1 Herpotrichia juniperi
GGCCTGGGTGATTTCCGGAAAGCGCGAAGAAGAGGAGGCGGATACAGCTTGGGCGATCTTGGGAAAGCGCAACGGAGGGGAGGCAGATACGGCCTGGGTGATCTCCGGAAAGCGCGAAGAAAGTGAAGCTGATACGGCTTGAGGTAATCTCAGGCAAATAGACGTTGAAACTCTGTTACGTAAAATAGGCCATACAAAAACAAGCAGTGGTAACTGACGAGGTCAATCTTAATCATCTTTAATCTCTCATTCTGTTAGCTAAACGCATTATTTTGACTCCCGACGTAATACATAAAGAATTTCCCTTTGAAAGTTTGAAGATAAAAGGCTCGTAATGCTTTCTTTAAAATGTCGCTGTCGTGCAGATCATTGCTTAGTATTAGTAGCGCTTGTCGTTCGTGTTTAGTTTGACAACTCAACCAGATTCTCTTTTCAGGCTCTGTACTCTCTGCTCATCTTTGCGCCATATCTTCCATTATCCGATATGATCTGATATTATAGAACTGTTGGTGATTTGAGTTAAACCGTGTTTAACAAACTCCACCCAGTCTTTGCGGCCACCACGTCTGTTTGTTACCGTTACACAGGAACCATAAACTTTAGAGTGCGGAGTAGACTACCTTGATGCCATCAGCTAGTACTTATATGCTCAAGTCTTCTTACATATTACGATTTGCTCTTCATTCTCATCAATAATAATGTCGGTAATGGGCTCAGAGGCAGAGCGGGTTTTCAGCTTAGTTGGCCATCAAATCACTTCAATCAGACCATGGATGAAATGAGGCGTCTTGATGCTGCATGCTGCCACTTCCATGGAGAATAGAACAAGCTCATCTAGATTAAAAAATGCGACAACGATAACTTCAACCCCATAATCGATTTCCCGAAAGAGAATGAGGTTGAAGTGGATTGTCTGTTGAATGGCAATTTCCTCTATGCGATCGAGAGCTTGAAGATCTGCGATGAAGATGATCTCTGCCACGATCTTTGTCAGTATGGAGACTCGACTGAGAAAGCGACAGTTGTTGTCTGGGGAGATGCTTGGGATCCGAAGAGTTGGGAAGTCAGTGTTTCATTCTGGAGGAAGTGGGGATGGCTAATGTGTGGATGCATGGAATTGTTCAATGCAACTAATTACTGGCGAGAGAAGAGAGGCGAAGTGAAATTGTCGATGAGAGCGATTTTGAAGATGATGGAGGAGAGTCATCCGACATCTTTGAAGAGTTCGAAGGTGGAGCTATGAATGCCAAGTGTCAGCTGGGTACATGTGAGGGGAAACTACTACCGGTAGGGGTCAGCCTCATGCAGGAGCTAGCGGCTGTTGAGAAACATGGCATTCGACGTCACTCGACGCACTTCATATACAACATGCATTGCACTTGAATTTTTTTACCTCTTTTCACTTTAACTTCCCATTTGTCGCTTCATCCTCCAAGCTCTATTTCGTCAATAATCCCTTTCAGTTACAATGTCCTTCTTTGCCCCTCCACCAAAGCCAGAGACACCACTAGGATGGCACCGCATTCTCTCCCCTACCGCATCCGTAAAAGTATCTCCCATCGCACTTGGTGGCATCTCCTTCGGTAACGAATGGTCTGAGCTCTTCGGAAAAAGCGAAGACACAGACTCCCTTCTCGACACCTTCTACTTCCTCGGCGGGAACTTCGTCGATACCTCCAATCTCCAACACGCACAACGCAGAAAACTCCGAGAAGCTGCTTGGTGAATGGATTGAGAAGCGAGGCACGAGAGACCAGATGGTGATCGCGACGAAATATGGCGCGGGGTATAGGGCGTATAACAAGGAAAAAGAGCCCATGCAAAGTAATTTTACGGGATGTAGTGCAAAGAGTATGCACATCTCTGTGAGAGATAATTTGAGGAAGCTAAGAACAGATTACATTGACATCCTCTACGTGCATTGGTGGGACCTTGCGACATCAGTTGAGGAGATAATGACTCATCTACACGCGCTGGTCATGGCAAAGCAGGTGTTATACCTTGGAATATCCGATACGCCTGCGTGGGTCGTCATGAAAGCAAATGAATGTAATCTTGCCCCTGTCCCCCTTCTCTGAGCATGTCTAACTAGCAAATGCAGTTGCTTGTAGGAATGGACTGACGCCTTTCTGTGTATACCAAGGTCTCTGGAACGCTGCCTTTCGCGACATGGAATCTGAAATCATCCCAATGTGTGAAGATCAAGGCATGGCAATTGTATCGTGGGCATCGTTGGGCGGCGGCCAGCTCACGACAGCCGAGCGGCGAGAGAATATGAAGGACGATGAAGACGCCCCAAAAGGGTACGGATTCGGCGAGAAAGAAGTAAAGGTCAGCGAAGCTTTGGAAAAGATTGCCGCGCGCAAGAAGGCCACATTCCAGGAAATTGTGAGCCGCACTTCTTCATTGTCACTTCTCAGGCATCTCTCTCAGAAGCTGTTTTGATACGTGTTTAATCTTCTAATCTCGTACAGGCTCTCGCCTACCTCTTCCACCAGTCAACCTACGTGTTTCCCATCGTCGGCGTTCAGACAGTCGAGCACGTGAAGGCCATACCCGGGGCTCTTCGTATCATGTTATCGAAAGACGACACCGACAAGATACATGATGCAGCGCCTTTCAATCCTCTGTTTCCGAACACGTTTCTATTTAGAGAGAAGACGAGGTATAATACGAATCTGACTGCTGAGGATGTAGTGCAATACAAAATGGCGGTGTGGATTAATGCGCCACCGAAAGCTAGGGTGAGTCGTGTGAGAGATAGCATGATTGTAAAAGTGAATAATTCTGATTTGCAGATTTACGAACCGAAGACATAGCATGATTACTGTTTTATTGTGATGGGTGTCACGTGTACCAATAGCTTGGTACTACACGCTAGCTCTATTAGAGCTAGTCTATGCAGGCCTTCAGCGTATATATATAGGAGCTCTCTGCCCTTAGAACTCTCTACAGCTTCCTCTCTCTCTTCAATAAACTCGCTTGTAGCATGCCTACTCTCTCATCTGCCTCGTGACAATGGGGTCTTGGGTAATAGGGACGTTGAATTTGTAAGAGGATGTGTAGAATTCTTTTCTGTGGCGATCGCTTGTCAAAATGTTTCGGCTACAAGGGGAATGTGGTGCATGCGCACTCATCTCAATTGTTCACCTTCTTCAGTATTACCACGCTTCTCAATCTCACTTTCATGCGTCTCTTTTCGCATTGAACACCGCGTGAAGCCATACCGTTGACATGTAACCCTTCTTAATAACAGCATCCTGCTTGGCGTCGCATTGTCTACCTGAAAATTGTGCTCATTCTTCCCCCTCACATTAGTCAATTTAAGATACTAGTTAGTTTACGTTTATCGACATCAACTTTCCCGCCTTCCTCTCATCTTACTTCGAGGGAGTTCTTCGGCGGTCCATCTTAGAAACTTCCCGTTTGAAGACTATCAGCCTTATTTGTCTGAACGATTGTTGTTGGCCCAGTACTAGACTTCCATATTAGCAGCATCTCGGTTGGTCGACGGTTCGCCTTCTCTTCATCCGTAGATATAAACTGGACCCCGTACACTGGTCTATCACGGTTTTACACAATTGTTGCACCTATGAATGTGTAAAAGATGTGGTTGGTTGAGACATTCTCTCCGTTTTCGCGGAGCCGGTAGGCCGCTGCAGCTTCCGGACTCTGCTCTCGTATTATCTTGAGCCCCCTCATACCTCCATCCATCAGAGGAACGTTCGACTGACCAAATATATCCTTGTCTACGCTCTCGATACTGTTCATTTAGAGAGGTGAATCTCTTTCGTTGCTTGCGCTTTGATCGGTCCGAGGGTGGTTTATATGGACAGCAAGGCCTATGAAATAGTAATTTGTAGCTATTAGGCCCCATTCGTCGCAGCTTTTCATTCTGTCTTGTTGTCGTTTCAATCCTTCTTTTGACAGCTACGCGAGCAGTACGATCAGTCATTACAGCTACCGCACCATTCGAAAACGCGATCTCCGAGATTAGTGAATGTAGTAGAAGCAGTGTAGGTGAGACTATGTCGGTTAAGCGGTCAATTAGAAAGAGAATGAGGTCAGGACGGGGAATAGAAGAAGCAAGGAATATGCCTAGCCTGCATGGCGCCTCTGATTGAATATAATACTGACTAGTCAAGTCAGAGCATCCCACGTTTCTACATTGACACGTCCCTTGCAGCTTCAACCTTCTTTCGGCCAGCCCCCTGACTGTCTACCCAGTCATCCGGTATCTGTGCAGATCGCAAGCGAGGAGTCCCCTGTTATGCACTACCTCCAGTCCGACCAATAACGAATACATTAACTTCTACTCTTGGTCTTCTATTGCACCATGGCAGAGTGCCTGTTTAGGTAATCGAGCCTGGTTAGCTAGGTCACGTGGGCTGTGCAAAGCAAGGAGTTAAAAAGGCGTTTTGGCTTTGCGATCATTCTCTTGAGCACACCAGACCATATCACTGCTGTAGCTACTACTATTAATTCTATCCTATTCTCTCGCTATGGTTGCCCACGATTCACTCTCTCATCGGCGCGTCAAGTCTCCAGTCATCAGAATGGCTGCGAGTCGAAACCAATAACCCTCCTACTCCACCGCACTATTGGAGAAGGATTAAGGTGCGAGAAGATGTGGCATAACCAGGTAGATTCCAAGGTCATATTTGGGGAATTCAGGCGACATGATGTTTCTCCCCGCTTGAAAGTAGCAGGAAGCTCCGATGTGATTACTAATTGAAACGAAAGCAAAGGCGCAACCTTGCTCGTTCACGAACAACGCAACCTCGAACAACAACCATGGAAGGCAACACAACGATACCTCGCGCTCTCGAGAAAGGCGACACTATCGCCTTAGTTTCACCTTCAACCCGCCACAATCAACTCTTGCCCGCCGCTCTCGCCCGTTCAGAGCGATATCTCGGGAGCCTCGGCTTCCACGTCAAAATTATCTTCCACGGTCCCCTCACGGAAACGTTCAAAGAGAACATACAAAAACGAGTCGACGAGCTACACGAAGCGTTCGCCGATGTAACCGTGAAAGCCATAATCTGCACGTCAGGCGGTAGCCATGCGAACGAGTTAATAGGGAGATTGGACTACGAGCTCATCCGTGCGAATCCAAAAATCTTTGTTGGATATTCAGACATCACAAACCTACATGGCGCGCTATTAACGCAGGCTGGTTTGCGCACATTCTATGGCCCAACTTCTATCGCCGAATTGGGCACCTTTCCGAAGCCGTTGGAATTCACCGCCAATCATCTGCTGAAGGTTCTGTGCACAGCTGGAGAAGCCGTAGGCGCCTTCCCGCGATCGAAAGAATGGGCGAGAGAGTTACCAGATTTTATCGTAGGAGAGAACCCATCATCTGAAGTTTCTCAGGAACTGTCACCCTCGCCTCCGTGGACATGGTTGCGACCTGGCAAAGCAACAGGCAGAATCTTCTGCGGTGTTCTGACTTCCTTCCTCGAACTCGCAGGAACGAAGTACTGGCCGAATCTTGATGGTGCGATCTTGCTTCTCGAGTCCTCCTTCGGGAACCAACTCGGAGAGCCAGTACCGTTGGCGAAGACACGATCTCAGCTTTCGCAACTGAGGAACATGGGAGTGTTTGATCAAATCAAAGGTCTCATCTTTGGCAGATTGGTTGGACAGGGTACGGAGATGGATAAAGAACTTGCGGAGATTATACTAGGGCACTGTGATATGTGGACGTTTCCGATACTGGTGAATGTTGATGTCGGGCATACTGATCCAATCTTAACCGTACCGGTGGGGGCGTTAGTAAAGTTAAATTCAAGTAAGGATGAGTGGGTGGGACTGGAAGCTAGTGTCTTATAGTAAGCTCAGTATTCAGCCAAGATTTAAACAAGAACAATATCCACGATGCTCCCATACTCTAACGCTGCAGTTGTAAGACCATCTTCCTCTTTCTCATTCATGAAGAGGACTATCCCTACGCGACTGAAAATACGTGTCTCCTTCAATCAGACAAGAACTATTTCCAGCCTGTTCTTTCAATAGCAGAAACCCTCGCGTCGTAACCTGGAACACCCACAAATCTTTGTACTCGTCCGGAAAGTACGAAAACTTGATTTCCTCTATCTCATTAATTCCAATCATATCAAGTATAACTGATTTTTTCTCTTGTAGTTTGTCGTTATCAGCGTACTTGTCGCCTTCTTCGTCTTCCACTACCAGCGAAGCGTTGTTGGGCTTGAAGGTAAATCTCGACATGATTACTAGTCGGATTCTTTTCGAGTGTAGCGTTTCTCCATTATTATTGCGGTGAATAGTACAATCAGATTCATATAAAGTGGTAAAGCCGTTCGCAGTTTCGGCAGATGGCACAAAGTTACTATACCGCGTTTTGTAAGGTCTTCGCAGCTTGACTTCGTGGATGCGACGGAGAGGGCCGCGAAATCGAAGATAGGCATCGCTTAGACCACCAAACTCACCATTTCCAGCAGCTATATGTGCGTGGTCTTTGACCTCACAACGCGGTTAGTTACCAAAACCAAGGAGCCAGCGAACGTTTCCATCAAGCGAAGCCCAAGACCAGGAATGGCAACGCCACTCATCTGGGCGCCGTCGTTTACTCCTATTTCCAATGGCGATATGGGTACGAGCCCACAGCAAATCATCATGAATAGATGCTAGCCAAAGTCCAGCGAGATAGGGTGACTGAATACGTTCCTGGAATTTCCTTGCCAAACCTGCTATAGCGGGTAATTTGTCTTTCTCTTTTGTCAGGTCCCGGGCGGTGTAGTCTGAAATAATGTTTGCCCACAGTTCGGTCAACCTTTTCTGTGAGAAGTTCGCAGTTCCCTCAGCCAGTCTGAGCAAACCATTGCTAGCCATTCCTCGACCTGACTCGGTCCATGACGCACATTGACATTCCCATACATGCTGATCTCGATTGTATATGATGACTCGACGGGATAGGATTCTCTCTTGCAGCGTCCAAGCTCTAAAATACAGGGGTTCGTCGAGGCTTTCGGCGAATTTGAAGTCACTGTCTAAGCCTAGAGAGACCTGCTCCAAACCTCCGTCTAACGATAATTTTACAACTGGTCGTACAATGGGCGGCCTTGGAGAGAGGATACCCACATCTACGTTCGATGCCTGTGATGCAGCGATAGTGAAGGCTGGATCGGGAATCACAAAAAGAGTACCCTCTTCTAACCACCCAGACGGCACCTTAACGCGTAATCGCATAGATGAGTCCTTAAGAATTGCATCATAGTCGTCTAAGTATTCGCGAAACAAATTCGAACTAGATTCGGAACAGCGTACTCGAAGAGCCGCAATCTTTCCTGACCTAGTTCTTCTGACGTGAAACTGTACGGGTGCTTTTTCTGTTGAGTATTTCCATAGGTTTCGTTGGATCTTTCCATTCTGGTAGACTTCAAAACATTGTAGTACAAGTTTGCATAAGGAACATGGTAGATCTAGCTGTTCAAATTGCTGAATTAATCTCCGTAGGGATGCAAAATACAAGAAGCCGTGTTCTGTGACTAAATTCTTGAAAGTAAGGGCTCGGCATCTTGCGCAAAAATTGTTCTGGGAGAGTAGATTCGGTGCCCATTTTAGTGTGTATAGGGAAAGGTGAGGAGGACAAACTACGTGAAGCCGAAACATTGAACATATGCAATTTGGCGTTGTGGCTGTGCTAACGAGCTGAAGGATCTAGACTAAGCTAGCCCTCTAATATCAACGTTCTTTGGGGCTGAGCGTAGTTGGGGTGCCGCGCGTGTGTGAGTCTTGGCCTTCTCTCTGCTAAGTAAGGACTTGGGTCCATTCCTTAGCATTAACACGAAGTAAAGTGCAGCCGTGCAATGCTCCTCGTCCTACATCTTCTACACCGATGAGAACTTTAGGCGCCTTTACTATCTCTGATAGATTAATAGTAATACAGGCATTTAACGGTAAAGTATAACTACAATTATTATTTCTTCGCCGTTTCAAGTCTAATTGCCGCCGACAATAATGTCGATCTGAGGGTTGTCCCGTACTAAATTCCAAACCGGCAAAAATAACTCTTGAGACTTGCCCTCATTGTTAACCAATGCCTTGATGTCCTGCCAACTTTTCCAGGTCCATCCTTCGCATTTGTTTGGCTCCAGTGTCTGTCAAGAAAAACCCCAGTTAGCCGTGCCTCATCCCAGACAATATCGATCCTCACCTGTGGCTGTTGTTGTGGATCTATCCGCTCACACTTCATAAATATTGAAACATAATGTTTGTTTTCCTTAGCAAACACGTCATTTGTCACAGCAACGATCTTTATGGCCCGGATGTTAAGGCCCGTTTCTTCGAGTGTTTCGCGCTCGGCACAAGCGAACACGTCCTCGCCCTGATCAAGATGCCCCCCAGGGAAGGACCACTGTCCTATCGAATTGTTACGATCAAGCGGGTTGAAATGAACAAGGGATCATATTAGAAGAAGCTCACGTACCTGTACCCAAAAGACCGATTCGCTGCCCGGCTACAATACGACCGTCTTTGTCGCTGATGATGGCAATAACCGCTACACGCGGGTGAAGTCCATTGCACGCCATGTCGTCGGGACCGTATACGGCACACGGAATCGTCGTGCAATTTGCGACTTTATATATGGCTTCTTTCGTCAGTGCATGCTCCAGCTGTAGATATGTTGCAAAGGATATCACAAAGGACGATATCGGAGCCGAGAGTGGAGGCAGGAGGAGGGGGAGCGATACATAGGTGAGAAATCTTTCGTGCTTATCAGCTAACAGACGGGAGTCTAGGTCCGGAACAGCGCTGCAAACAATTTGCTAGCAGCATGAATACAGATGCACGCCAAGCCCGACTAGCTTTTCAAAGCTATAGATCGGCGTGTTCGGGTGTGTTTTGGCGTGGCACCAACAAAAAATTCACAAAAGCTACAATGAAGAATGCGCTTTACTAGATTAGTCGCCTGCAGATTGCGACTCTGGACAGACCGCCATTCTCTGATGGAAGGAGTCACGCGTAAAACGCCGCACACCTAAAACTCTGTGCAGAGCGGCGCAGCACAATGCAGCAGCAACGGCAGAGGAACACAGGACACTTTATATAGCAATATTGTTGAAACATATCTTCCACATAGACATCATAGGTTTTGAGAGTGGCTTAGTGTTCCTCGCGATTTTGGTAGTGTTGTGTGCGGCATTTTGGTCACCCGCGTGGGGGTGAGGCGAGGCATATATTGCAGTACCTGGGAGGCACAGCATCAAGACGCAATGCTTTCATGCAGATGCAGTCGGGTCTTGTTAGAACAGATAACGCCGAAGGGGCGCGTTAACATGTAAAGACAGCGATCAAGGTGCGGGGTAAGTGATCCACTTTTGCTGTTTGTCAATGCTTCTCCTCCTACAAGAGAGTCTGTCTGCTGGTTCGGACTGCTAAAGTTACTCGGCACATTCCTCAATTCCCTTGCCCTATCCGACAGCGTCTATCCGACAGCTTCTATCCGACAATTTCTATCCGCACATACCGCTTGTTCAAATATCGCCAACACTTTTTTTGTTATACAATGGGTGATTACCCAGGCTGCAAGAGTGTGTCTAAGAGTGCAAAAAACATAAATGGAGGGATCTTGGTTGCCCAGTAAGCTCGTACTCCGACTCCATCCCGAGATTTGCCCATTTAACGTGGTTTTCCTACACAGAACTCGATACGCTCAGGGTACGAGGATGCACCCACTAAATCAAGCGAGTCCAGAAACCCATACAATGGGAGACTCACTTGAGCGCTATCTTGAGATGAAAGTTCACCAAGCTGCACTGGGGAGAGCCTACAGTGATATTGTGGTCGTAGGTGCCTATACTCGCTACTCACCGGATTCAATTGCATTCACCGGAGAGAAGCTCGATAAGCCATTCAACTGGGAGCGGCCCACAGCTCGCATTGAGGGTGACACACTCTACATTGAGTGCTTCCCAGGGTACGACCACGTCGAGCATTACGCCGAAATCATTGCTTGCTATCTTCAAATTCGGGAGCAAAGGGGGGATAGTCTGACCCTGTCCTCGCGAGTCTCCTTCGTACCAGCGTCTTGCTCCGATACAAAGGCCGCCCTTGAACACACGAACCTTCCGCTATTTCCCGGAGATGGAGTCGACACAGTTATTCTCGGACTCGTTTGGCACCTCCCTCGCCTAACAGGTTCGGAGGAGTGGAGCGGAAGCGGACCTTGGCAGTGGATTTTGCGGTCATTTGGGAATCGCAAAATCGCATTTCTTGGCTTTCGTCCGGCTTTCTGGGGTGACATCTCGGGGGAGGTAGTACATTACCTCGCCTCCCAATTCCGTGTGAAAGAAGTCATTTACCTCGGCAAACTAGGCGTTCTCAAGAAAGGCGTCGAGCCCAACTCCTGGTTGGCAACAGGAGGTGAGTCTCTTGTTAATGGCCGGACCGTGGTGTGGGACAACGTACTTGCGCCGTCTGTTGCACGCCTAGCGGCCAACTCAGCTATTGTGGGCACTCACGTTACACTTGGAAGTGTCTTAAATGAGACCAAAAGCTGGCACGCTCAGCTTGTGGATTCGATTGACTTTGTGGATCCGGAAATAGGCATGATGGCTCAAGCGGCTGTGAGGAGTGGGGTCCGCTACGGTTATTTGCACATGATCACGGATAATCTGGGTCAAAAGTATGCTGAGGACTTGTCAAATGAGAGGATAGAGAGTGTTTTGCAGCGTCGAGCGAGGCTGCATCTAGTTGTACAAGATGTGATTGAGGACCACATATCTAGGCCTAGCTAGTAAGGCCCACTATAGTCGAATATAATACAGATATAACTCATTCATGGCTGTAAAGGACATGGGGCTAATTAAATAATCTCATTATCGGCTTCTACTATACTAGAAGTTGAATATCTAAAGAGACAGGGAAGGTAATGAAGAAATACAAAGAGATATTGGAGGGCGGCAGGATTACAGCAATACAGGGAGATGTGAAGGAGGGGCAAGTCCACCTTAGGAAAGTCAATTACGTTGGGCGCAAGGGGAAGAAGTAAGAAAGCTAGGACGAACCGTAAGCTCGAGCTTAGCTAAACGGCTAGTGCAAACGCCTGTAGTAAAGACTTTCCCCGCGTTTTTTTAGGTACCAAGTAGCGTTGTGATTGTGTATATACATTGAAATCTTTCTCTACCTTTGATAAAAATAACAGAAAGTCTTCCAACTGACTCTAGAATTCGTTGCCCTTTCTTGGGGTTCCACTGCACCCAAGCGAAAATGACCAAGACACTCACTCAGGCTAGATTGTAGAACCTCCATGATCACCTCATCTTCCGCACTATCTCTATTCCTAAATCACCATAACGTATCTACGAGAGTGTTCTATTACTTTCTTACTATCCACTGTTTGCCTATTTTACAGTCTCCTCGGACAAGGAACCATGGAGCACAACCCACCAGCTCGGTTCTCCATATCTAATTTTCTAAATTATGGGTACAAATAGCTTAATAGAACATTTCGTAGCTTTCGTAGAAGCTCCATCTCAAACCCTTACGGAAGATGATCGAACAAGAATCATAGAAAATATGACAAACTCAAAGCAAAGCTCAAAAATCTTTTGAATACTACTAGACGAATGATGTACTGTGTATGCATTCTTCTCACGCATGGCATCCTAGAAACCTATATCTGCTTGCGCACGATAGTACGGGACTTCGACAAGGCCGTCAAGCTCTGGACGTTCGGCGGTGTGCGCGTCCCACCACTAATCGCCGAATCTGAGGCCTCAATCCTCGAGAGCTCAGACCCTCAGACCATCACGCACTATCAAATACGAAGAAGAACTGAAAAGAAATGTGGGTGAAAATCATAGTAGACCGTTGGGGGCGATCGATCCTTGCCTGGAAGGATAGCGAAGCGAATGTTGCGCCATTAATGACAGACTGGGAGGACTATCTGCTATTGCTCGCATATGAGGGAACGAGAGTGAAGACAGTTACTTGAAGCAAATCCACAAGATTGACAGCCCAAACACATTCGCTGCTACACAGTCGGCGATTCTGAAAACAGTTGTCTTCACTAGAGGTGACACCAAGACCCCAACCACAACCTCAAGTTTGAAAAGCAATGCAATTATCCTTAACGTTACTATCATGTCCAATAGCAAGACGACCATCCTAGAAGTTACCATCACCACCACTACCAACACCAAAACTAAGACCCCAGCCACGATCATTATCAATAGGAAGACGTTCGAAATGCCGGAAGTGTCATCAATCCCTGAGGATCTGTTGACTGCCGTCGATGAGGCTTTTCTTGCTGGAAAGGACATGAAACTGCCAAAGAGGACAACTCACACCAAAGACAATAACAATATCACACAATCACCAAAGGTCACCAGGCCCGAGGGCAAGATCGCGAATGCCGCTTTAACGGGCAAGAGAAGACCTAGACTATCCCAATCCCTCACTGCCAACAAGGAGATCAAAAACCAAGAAACACAATACATTGACTGGGAGGAGAGAATTACGCCGGGGTCGACATGGTCCGCTACGAGTGTCGTGGGTGTCCTTGTTGTTAATGGATACGCACGCAAAAAACGTCGTATATCGTGAGCATTGAGATATGGGAGAAGATATGTAGGGAACTTATGGAACTGGTGATTGGCAACGTAGGGTTGAAGAAAGGGTGCCTGAGTAAAACTGCTCGATTGAAGTTCAGCGCACTTGATCCAAGAGGATCTTCGATGGAGCCCGTATAATCACGATAGAAGGTTTAGCAGGACAGTGGACGTATTTGAAAGTAAACGTACCTAAAGTCTAGACAGTACGGCAGCTAAGAGAATAATAACATGTCGGTTTCCCCACACAGATCCCAACAGCAGGTATCAAAGAGATCAAGCAAAAGCTCCTCTATACCTTCATTGGCAGCTTAGTAGATGAGAGCTCGAAAAAAAATTAATCTCCCCAAGCTTAGCCTCTAACCCTTATGTAAAGCAGAAGCTCCAGCTGTTCCATTAACTAGCGGATTAATGCACGATATCCCCAAGGACCAGTCAAGCTCCTCTCAGACGCGAAATGCGGTAGGTGATTGTGACTGGAATCATAAAGAAATAAAGTCAGGCCATCCAGAGATTTAGAGTGTAGCATGAGCGAGTTAGGTGTTATAAAGCCAACAAACAAAGGTTCCATCAGGTTTAGCCAACCTCTTCTTACGCAGGCAACGTGGAAGCTTTTGGTTGAAAGAGCAAAGAATGAAGGGAGAATATGAGATGATAGAGATGTATGGGTGTCTCGTGATACTGGACTTCGACTTCTGCTCAAAGTTTTAGCGACAGTTGGCACTGGGCTCGTAATTTCGGCTCGACGTTTTACTGACAGCCAAACTCACGCACGCCCAAGGAGGGATGCAGGCAAGACCGGGTTGAGTTGTCACCATGAAAACGAGAAAGCACGACCACAACGAAAAGACGCGACAAGAGACAAGAATGCGATAAAGAGAATGATCATTGCAGCATGAGCTGATGGGTATAATATATACAAGCGAATGAAATCGTAACAACCATGGCCAAAGTAATACCAGCCAAAATGACCACCTAAGAGTGATGACCCTAAACCCAAACCTAAGTCCAAATCCGAATGGAACCCCAAACCGTGCCGCGCAGTTTTCCGTTTTCCGATCCCATCTCAAATGTGATAGTGCGCTCACTCTCTAGGAGGAGAAGTCCTTTGCGTGTCTGCGGGTCTTCTTCGCTGAAAGGCTGGCAGCGACAGCGGCAGGGACGGCGGGTCCGGCAGCGGCGGAGAAGGTCTCCTCGGCCTTGTGCCAGTACAAGTCCCACTGGAGAAGCGCATCGCTGTCGTGGTAGAGCTCAGTTCCCTTCACGCCCTCGGGGACGGATGCAGAGTCATCACCGCCGGTGACCTTGACGTTGAAAGCCTGAGGCCACAGCTGGCGGTTTGCGACATCGCCGTTATTGTGGATAGACATGACCTCAGTGCGGAGCACATAGTTGCCGCTGGGGATATCAGAAGGGATGGTCACGGTCTGCTTGTTGTTGTTGGTGTAGAAGATGGCGTCGGTTCCCCAGTATCCAGTTTGTTCTTGGGGAGCACCTTGGCTGAAACGGCCCTCACGGTAGTCGATCAAAGCAGAATCGTGGATCTTGAAGAACTCAAGCTCGGTCTTCTCGACGTCCTTGCAGTCGCCGTTGCAAGGGGCGAGGTAAGTGGCAGTCCAGCCGTGGTGGGAGCAGTCCCAGCCCTCCTCACCGGAATCGCACTGGCCCACATGGTGCCACTTGAAGGTCACATCAGAGCCAGCAGCCACGGGAGCGGTGTAAGGGGAAGGGGAGGCATCCTTATGAGCGATGATGTCTGGCGAGTTGATGTCACTGCCGTAGATGGGTTGGTAGCCCCAGCCCTGGTTGGTCCACCAGGCGGGGGACTTGTTATCGGGGTCGACCTTTGAGCCTTGGTAGTAACCTGGGTAGGAAACGCCGTTGGCGGTGAATTCTTCGACTGCGGTGTGGGCAGATGCTGCAGAGACCAGGAGGGCGGCGACTAGCGCAAGGGTGTTGGTGATCTTGGAGAGAGACATTTTGATATGGTTGGTGTTTGTTGGGTATGTGATTGGAAGTTTTGGTTGGTTGGCAAAAAGGTACAAGTATCGAACTGTTGATTGATTGGAGTGAAAGACTGTGATAGCACCGGGCTATTGAAATGAGTGAATAGGTGACTGGTGGTAAAAGACTGTGGTGACCGTAGAGGCTGAAGATTAAATTGGGGGAGGGCAGAGTCTGGTTTATGTACTCGGCGATATGAGCAACAAGAGAATAGTGGAGGCGCGCGGCATAGAGTCAGCTCCGCGCTGGCTTAAGGGGTGTGCCTCGCTTGGCTTGCTGTTGCCCGCCTGTGAATGGTGGTGATGACGGACCCGGACCGTTCAGTGCGCTAATGTAGGTACGAGGGATCCAGCCTTCTAAGACAGGTTAATCAAGGACACTTATCGATAGCACCGCCTGCATGGTGCATACGGATCACGACGGATTGCGGGCGCTTTGCAGGCCTCGCTCTCACTCTCACTGCCTGCCCAACGTCAGAGCCCGTCGTCTTCCTCCACTTCAAAGACGTCCGCTCCAAAGTCCGCCGTCCTATCGTGCGATTCATGCGCGCCTCTGCTGCGAAATGCGAAATGCGAAATGAGAAATGAGAAATGAGAAATAAGAAATAAGAAATGCGACTTTGACTCTTGTCTGTATCCTCATCCTGGTGGCTTTTCGCCGGCCCGTCGTTGGAACGAGTTCTCAATTTCACCATGATTACCTCATTTAGCCCACCAGCGAATCAGGTGTTCTTGTTACGTTTTGTTTTGGCTTTTTGTCCCCCGCGAAGTTTCTGCGGATCGTCAGGAACAGGCGTGCCGCGCAGGGGCGCTGCACGCGGGGCCCGGGATGCTGCCCAGCGGCGTCAGCGCCAACGTTTCAGCCTTCTAAGGAAGGAAAAACGAAAGTGATCTGGAAATATACCCCTCCCTCAACAGAAAGGAAACCAAATGGGGGAACTCAGGAGAGTAGCCTTGCCTGCTTCTGTCATCGAGAAGGTTTGTGCCGAAGCGACAGTTGAACAAAGCATGCTGGAAACTCGCCTTCAGTCGCCGGGTTGCGATCACCACGCAGATGGCCTCGCGCCCTCATGTTTCAACATCTGTATGTTCCTGCGCCTAGAGTCTACAATTCCACGAAACATCCAAGCGTACGGCCTCGCGAGTAACCTTCGCTTCCATGTTTGGTCCACCAATGCGCACACGTGGATCGTGGCCTGTCGTACCGCCTCGCTACCCGCTGCCCGACGCACTTGACATCCCGATGGCGGGTATACTACATGGGAGCCTATCGATTGCGAGGGTGGGCTTGAAGCTGTCATCCAGCGAAACGCCCTCGCTACTCCACTGCAAAGTCCGTAAAGCCAGCCTTATCGATATGGGATGAGTATCCACAGGACAGCGTCTACTCGAACGCGCCATGTAGAGTAGCGTTGCTCTAGAAGTATTTAGAGAGTTCAGAGTTTGCGAGAAGAGAGTTCCTCTATTGCTCTGCCTTGCCCAGACGACAAGTGAATCTATGGGCGCATGCTTTGCAAGATAAATGAGAGTCTTGGACCTAAAGCAACAGTTGCCAACGCACGAATGCACTGTTCTGGGTGGCGATGATGTCGTGTTGCTAACTTCGGGACTCTTGAGAGATGAATGCGAACTAGTTGGACAAACAAACTCATCAGCTGATTTGATGCACTATTCTCCCAAAATCCTGCCTTGTCGGTTGCTTTCTTCGATATATCAAAGACTGTGGTTCCGACAAAGTTTATCAGCTGTAGCTCTATCCAATGGTGCATTCATCATCTTGTTCTGCTGGACAAGGGGGTCGGCGAGGAAAGTAGACGCATTCGCTAGCCTAGGACTATTGTTGTTCGTGAAATTAGGTTGAGCTTAAAAGACCGACCACTACCCAGTCCGATGTTGATTCACTTAAGGCGATAGGTGAACCGGCAGAGAGGGTCCGCGTAAGGATCGTCCAAGGCGGAAGAGTAACTAAGTATCGAAGAAATGCATAGGCTTGAAGAGGAAGTAAAGGCAGAGCTTAGAGGGTTGGACAAGCGTGGAGCAGTGGAGCTATAAGCGTGAAGCATTTACAAGAATGTATTTGGAAATGGACGTCGAGTCTTGAGGTAATCTAGTCAAAGCTCTTCCTCGTAATCTTCCCAAAATCATCAATCTCAATCTCTTCCTCCGGAATCTCATCCATCTGGAAACTCTCATGGCCCTTCTTCCCAAAACCACCACCCTCGCCCTTCTCTAGTGCATCGTGCTGCGCCCAGCATCCCACCGAGTAGTTACTATTTGTTGTCCCGGTATCCCAATTCTCCTTGAAGTGCTTGCTCGCTAGTCTTGTCCCTGGCTCGTTTGTTTCATATGTTCTATCGCCGGAGGTGAGACGTTTGGATGTGAGAGAGGTGCGGAGATCGCGTAGGAGGGGTCGCATAACAGGAATGCATTGGACGATGATGGTGCCCACGATTTCGGAAGAGTACCAAATGTTAGACATGGCGTTGCGCCAGAAGTACAACTCGTCTTTGCCGTTGTCTTCATCTTTCCAGCCGGTACGGATGGCCGAAACGATGGCTACTACCATTCCCTGGACCAACGTATTAGCAATGAAGATACGCTAGAGGTAGAGGGAGCGCTTACCAAACTCATAGTAATACAGAGACCAACTTTCTCGGCCCTTCGCATGTCCAACTTCCATGTGATGATCCATGGATAGAGAGCGAATATAAAGTCCATGATGATGTTGTACACTATTCTTCATCAGTCTTATGTTATGTCATAGCAATGCATAATGAATGCTACCCACCATTGCCTCCCTCCTTGAAATCATTTCTGAACGTCCAGCCAATGCAAAAGTCTAGCCGATACCAGTTTTGATAGCTCTTCTTCTCGCAAACCTTGGCCCACTGGAAGAAAACCTTGAGGATCATGTACAAGTTCATGGAGCCTATGCAGAACCATAAGATCCATTTTTGCCAACCCACCTTGCTCAACTTGAGCAGCGTCACGCCGAAAGCCGTTTTAGTGAGAGCCTGCCCTACTAGGGTTCCACATGATGTGATGTTGATCAAGATGTGCATGCGATCATCCCACGTGTCGGCTACATAGCCAGTGGCGTATTCCACTGAAATGATGCTGTTATTGGCCGCGAGGATGAACTATAAGATAGTTAGCGGTGCGCACAGGTAAGCGAGGATGATCCCAACCAGTTTGAAGTTGCTTTTGCTGCTGTTCACTCACCCAAGAAATAATAAGAATATAATCGTCGTACCACAGCCCATGGCGTCTCGTAACCTTAATCCAGACTCTTAACGCGAGAAAGGCGGATGCGCCCGTGAACAGCGTCCAGAGACCGGCGTTCAGCTCCTTCGCCGGGTCAACATAGCCATGTGCCGCGTCGTCGATATGAGATCTTGTTGACCTCATGCTCCCATTATTCCGGGCCCAACCAACGAAATGAAACAGAAGTAAAAGGTAAAATAGCAGCTACGAAAGTACAAACTTTCGACGACGCGCAAGGTTCTCAAGACGCATCTTAAGGAATCATATACCCCCTTTCAGGTGGGTCTGAAACGAGTGGTGGAACAAGTGTAGCAATCCAGCAAGCCTCACGGCCTTGTCGCACAAGAATAGTCGTTCTCTCCGAGGTTCTCCAAGCTTACTTGTCCCTGGCCTGTGGCTCAGTCACTGCGCCGCACAGCTGATTGGTCTAGAACGTGAGGGCCAAATTGAAACGGTGAAACGTGGGGCAGAAGCTCCGTCGGCTAGCCGAAAGGGAAGGTAGTTTATTAGCTCGCAGACGCCTCGCAAGGCATCGCAGTATTATTTACGCGTGGTGCGGGGACTCTTAATTTACGTATGTGTGGAAGGGGCAAGCCCGAGCCGCTACCTACAAACATGTGATGGACTGTGACGACTGTGACGCAAACTCTGTTGGAAGGTTGGAACGACGTTGACGAGGAAGCTTCACTTGGGACGCGCGTATTTGAACGCGATCTCTTCGGGCCGGAAAATCATCGTGGAAACTCGCGTTGGAGAGTTGTTGGAGAAGTCGTGTCTGGAGACGTTCCCCAAACGTCTACTTCGGTGAAATCTAGTGGGGCTCGTCTCTGCTCATGTGTGAACGTTCTAAAAACTCGTTTCTCGGATAGAGCATCTCGGAAATGTTGGCCTAGCAATCCAGGGAACGACGGCGGTTTCCGTCTTCGTCTCATTTGGGATAATCGTGAGAACTTATGACGCGCAAGGAGTTAGAGATGCGTAGGTACCTACACCAGAGGCAGCAAACACCCGCAAGGCCGAACTCACTCGATCTAGGACGGATTTGGTCGTAATTGTATCTGGAAGACTACTGAGGCGGTAGTAAAATTGCCATGCTTGGAAAACGAGCAGAGTGCCTCTCGTTAGCGCCGAGAGAACAATACATGGCAGGTGACTCGTGTTCCTTAATGCGTTAAAATCAAGCATTCCACAAATGAGAAGGTCGATAACTCTTATGAGACAACTCTTCACAACCACCGGAGAACCTGTTGAAATTTTCCCTCGGAGCTAGCAAGAAGCAGTAGAAAATACCCAGATGGACGACCACTTCCCTATACTCTAGTTGTTGCAGACAAATACTGTACAGCTCTCCTAGAGCCAACACTCTATTCTCACACCACTCATCCTTCATAGGCCTGTATCGTTCAAAAGATCTTCCTGAGATCAATTTCAAAGCCTGTTCTAAACAGACTGAGGCCAAACTTATTCCTAGCGTATCCCTTGTCCCCGAAACTCTGTTCTTATCGATTGGTCCTTCGTCTGTATCCCCGTATCGAGGCCTACCCGATTCGACCCGACACCGTTCCAGCACGCAGACTCAGTCTCGCCGAGAGATGTGTTCCGATGAAACTGACTCCTGTGGTTGTACAAGGGTAACGCTTGCCCCGATAACACGTGCGAAGTCAGTGACCTCTTTCCCCTTGACTACCATAGTTCTACCTGCAACGAAGGCGTCATGTCGGGACTCCTTAATATTGGACATGAAATTGTTTTTATGCTCCAACCTCTGGGAGGCGCGTACAAGGCCTCCAGGTCCCGAGAATGCCGTGTCAGTTTCTTGAATAAATCCTTCGCATTGCTGATGCTAGTTCGTCATGACCTTAGTGAGGGAACTAAGTAAAGCGCGGTCGTCATTCTGGATGAACCCGATCCGAATATATCTGAGCTCGCTGGTGGCTATCAAGGTCCGCTCTAATAAGTTGATGCTCGCACAAGTGTGCTTGTCTCCATCCACCATTTCGGCCGATATCTTGATAAAACCAACGAGAGGATCTGCTATGTTTTGGTGTTCGCAGCTCAGCTTGAGCCTGGTGATATCGTTGCGGTCCTGCTAGATATTGCCACTCCAGGTAAGGTGGGCGGGGGCTGAGGAAATCTAACCCAGAACTTCGGTGAGGTCAAGTGAGCTTTGCCTTTAAACTCATTTCCCCAGAGAGGTTCCTTCGCTGGGAGGTATCGCATCGAAGTAGCTGTAATTTGCTATAAAAACGCCTTTGATATCGACCGCAAAACTATTGCCGCTAACTATCAAGGTGATAACAAGCGACTTTGAAACATGCGTCCGTAGGCGGAGATAGGAATGTATAGTGTCCTATTAAAGTACGAACAAAAAAGAGTCCTTGGGTGATCCACTTCAAGTAAATATTCTTCATCACTATAAACTTTCCTACAGCTACCGGTATGTATGCAACTGGCCGTGCAGTTTGTATCGTTACTGCACCAGTTGAGTTTACGACAAGGAATTGAAGTAAGAACACCACCATTGGTTATTACTCTCCTGGGAAGAACCACTTATGCAATCTCCAGTGGCTGAAATCCACAATGAAGTGAGCACACCCCAAGCAACCTAGCTTCTTTTTCATACGAACTGATTTGGCGGGTCGAGTCCGCAATTGCTCTAGCGTCGCCCAGAGCTCAGCCAGCCGCGCTAGATTTGTTCCTCAAACAAGCGTGTTGCAAGCCCCATGCAATACCGTACTTCACGCACTCCGCAAAAATCCATGATCATCTGAGCTGAATATGTGGTGGAATAAGTAGTTGTGTGTTTCGTTGATATTCCTGCCAAATTTGAAAGATGTTTACTTTCGACTATACTATGTAGATTGAGGGAATTATTAACAAGCAGGAAACCGGCATATACGATCCGCCACACGAACTGCTCATGTAGCATACCTACTTTGCAAAAGCCTAAACAATATACTAATTACTTAGTTTAGCAAGTGAACTAGACAAAACATTCGTGGAAGCCCCTGCATGTATGAACCATTGACTGAACTAGACAAAACATTCGTGGAAGCCCCTGCATGCATGAACCATTGACTGAACTAGACTCGAAACTTTTCAAGTGCCAGCCATACCTTCGCTCCTCTGCCTAGAAAAGCTTACTCCAACTTCAACAGGATTTCTAGACAAACTCCTTTTTGATCTGCTTATCCGGTAGCTTCTCACTGTTTTTTTTTTTTAATTCGCTTTCGGCGGCTTCCCCTAATAACAAACGTGTAACGATTTTAAAGCGATACTATCCAGGGTGAGATCAGATAAATAACGTCCAGTAGCCTATTACAAGGGGGGATGTATGAATGGGGACCTGCACACTAACGCTCAGACCATAATAAATAGAACCCATCTTAATTGGCTTCTTAGAAAGAACATTGATTGTTGCTGTTACCAAGAGTCTTCCATGGCTTGAGCGTTAGTATGTGGGCCCCCGTTTATTCAAGCTCCCTTTAGTACGAAGTGAAGTCAGGAGATAATTGATTTACCTGTAAAGGATCTATGACGAAGTACTGATAGTCAATTTACTATCTGCGATGCTATTTATTTTCTAAAACCCTAAGATATGTAATCTGAGTGAGGAATTGTACGGTGGTTGCATTCTGGGAGGTAAAGGATGACAAATCCTTATTTCCCGACACTTGCTTTGTGCTAGAGGCTCCCCCCTGTAGGTAGTAATTCCTATTTTATCTAACAGAAGGGCATGCATCTTTGTCGCAGTCTTTTTTCTTTAGCAATGGTAATAGGAAATAATTTGCTATCCAGCTATTCGACTTCTTTTTAATTCTAGCGACTGACGGAATATAGAGAAAGATGTGCTTGAGCATGACAGCACTTCAGTAATCGGGCCCAAGCGCGTTCTCTTTGTAGTACCGAATGGTAATACCTTACCTCTTCTTGGTCGAAGTTCTAGTGAAATTGAGCTCGAGTCCCGCAAAAGTTATAGGGAGAAAGCAAAACCTAGTCAAGATGTCTTTCTTTTGTCATTTCACTTAGACTACTTCTTCACGAGTTAAAAGACCTACTCATAGAACACTGTGGCCAATGAACTATCAGCTTCCTCAAGCTCCGGTCTTTAAGCCGATGCCCGTAGATATCACGCATTGGTGTCTTAATATAGTGTTTCCCCGCAACTTCGGTGCTCACTACCCCGGAAAGATCGACAACAATCATTCGACTTCGGTACAAGCCATAATTTAACGGCAATGCAGTTATCACTCTCGGAGGAGAGACACACGAGCTATCTACAAAGTAGTAAGTAGTTGAGGGTCGATACATCTTTTCTGTATGCCGTCCTGACCAACCTTCTTCGAACATCTTTAGAAAATTTCAAAGATGACTCTTTGGAAGCACAATTTGCGCGGAAAACCCCTTATCTATGCTGTTACGGCAGCATCATGCCAGGCATTTTTACTGCTTGGTTATGATCAAGGTCTTTACGCACCACTCTCTCACTCTGTTCTAAGATATATATATGGAAGCTAACATTCCATCTTCAGGCGTCATGGCAGGCATTATAGGAGCCGACAACCGCTTCGGCCGCGACTTCAACAGCCCAGACCCAGAGATGCAAGGCAACATAACTGCCCTCTACGACATCGGCTGTGTGCTCGGATCCATATTATGCTACTTCATCGGAGAACGATATGGCCGCAGAAAGATCCTCATATCAGGTGGACTGATAATGATCGTGGGCGCCGCTATCCTCGCCAGTTCAACTACGATCGCCCAGCTCATTGTCGGAAGAATAGTAACGGGCATCGGCAATGGCATGAACTCTTCCACCGCGCCTGTATACCTCACCGAATGCGCGCCAGCGAACTACAGAGGCGCACTCCTCACACTTCAGGGCACAGTGACGATTCTAGGGGTGGTAATAGCATATTGGCTTGACTATGGTACCTCATTCACAGATTCATCCTTCCAGTGGCGCTTTCCCCTCGCTTTCCAAGCCGTTTTTGCTGTTCTCCTCGTACTTCAAATCATCGGACTACCTGAAACACCCAGGTGGCTTGTTCAACACGACCGTTACGAGGAAGCACGTGCGGTGACTGCTGCGCTAGAAGACTTGCCACTCGAAGACGTCGCTGTTAATTCTATGATATTGGATATTAGAATTGGGCTCGAGGAAGAGCAAAAAGGCGGGCCATTTAGTGTCAAAGAACTGTTTACTTGGGGGGAAACCCAAAACCTGAGGAGGTTAATTATTGTGATTTCAATACAGTGTATGCAACAGCTAAGCGGAAGTAACATGATAAACTATTATGCGCCGGTTATCTTCGCGGATAGCATGAAGTTGAGCCGGAAAACGTCACTTCTCCTTGGTGGTGCTGCTCAATGCACCTATTTGGTCGGCTCAGCTCTTCCTGTGTTTGTCATGGATCGTTTTGGACGGAGGGCGCTGCTGATGGCTTGTTCGGCGGGATTGTGCTTCTGTTTTGTTATGGTTACTATACTCTTGAGTCTTGGGACAGAAGGGCCGGCTTACGGAGCGACGGCGTTCATTTTCCTCTTCCAATTAGTTATGGGGATTGGATGGGTAAGTCAAGCTAATTCACTTTCCTAATAGTGTTTCTTTGACTGGTCGAAACTGCAGCTTCCGGTGCCATGGTTTTACCCCTCTGAGATCAGTACGACACGTATGAGAACGAAAATGCAGGCTATCGCATCAGCCTGGAACTAGATGTTCGTCTTTGTGGTTGTGAAGATAACACCCATCGCCTTTGGTTCGTCTCTCATCATGCATTCCCTTATTCCCTCTCCTTCCCTCTACCTCTCAAACTAAACATCATTATAGCGAGTATCTCCTGGCATACCTTCATTATCTTCGCAATCCTGAACGCCGTTTTCCTGCCCATGGTTTACTGCTTCTACCCCGAAACGCAAGGCATCACGCTCGAAGATATTCCATTACTGTTCCACAAGGGTGGAATTACAGGAGGTGTATGGTCGAGTAAGGGTGGGAGGACGGTGATTCCTGGGCAGCATGCGCAGGAGAGTCATGTGAATGAGAAGATGGGGATGAAGCAGGAGGAGAGGAATGTTGTGGACGAAGCAAAGGCTTAAGATAAATCTAGGTTTAATTTATAATAGCGCGTAGATGGCTGAAGATCTTAACTAGATATCACCAAACCTGAGGAGAAAATCAGTGGTCAGAAGTACTGCATAATAGTACTTTCAACGGCTATAGTAGGATTTTGTAGGGTTATGTATGGTAATTTCCGTCTCTTACCCTGTACCTGGATTGTGTGCCTATCGTGCACGTTCCCCTCGGACCTGGCAATATAGAGTGCAATCCAAAGTTTGAAACGGTATTAAACTCACACTCTGATAGCTCTCTGTATCTTATGAATTGCCACTCGTACAACTTGCTCGTCTAATCCAGCAAAAAACTCCCTCTCCTCACCACTCGCCGTCAGTTCTCCGGCTCTCCAAGAACCAGCCACATAGTCTGCATCTTCTTACTTTCCGAAGCAGGAAATTTGGTAAGATATCTATTATTCGGATCCCCGTCTTGAAAAATTTGACTCAATAGTCTGACATCGTCCTCTCGATTTCGTAGTCTCGAATAAACCGTGTGGAATTGCCGCTGCTTCGGGGGCTCTCCAGCGGAGAAAGTGGATCTATCAGCAAATTTCTATAAAGACCGAAGAGATGAGATGAGATGAGATGAAGGACTTGTATGAAAATGGAAGGCTAAACATGGGGGAACGGAACGTCGACGCTAGATACGGCTTGGCGCTTGCTCCATTAGCCCAGCCTGAAGCTTTTGAGACCTCACTACAACAACGTCCACTAGTTCTCTGCTCGAATCTTTCATCGCTCCCCCCGTCAAGCGACTTTCACAAACAAGAGCTGTTGCTGTTTTATGGGTGAGGCACTGCATCTAGGGGATAGGGTTGACTAATTTCTAGAATCTTCTCGGAAACGGTATCTTGTGTTCCGTCCAAGTTGCAAAACTGAGTGCTTAGTATTCTTGATGTGTGCGGTTTGGTCATCTTTTGTACAAACCTGGATTTCGGCACTTCGCTGCCACCGTTCCGAGCCCCGACTCGGTATTTCGCTGTCCACGGCGACCGCCCTATGAAGACCCATTCGGGCCTTCAAATGCTTGGCTTTCTTAAGATATCGATGCGATTAGGAAGTCTTACAAGGCAACACTAGAGGTACGAATCGTGACAAAAGTGGGAGGTCGGTGGTCGGTATCTCGCGCTCGGCCGAGCTTGCCAAAGTTAGAGCTAACCCTAAGATATCTCGAAAAGCGAGACGAGATCCACTTTGGGGGGTCGGCGAGAAGTTGTTGCGCGGAAACCGGGCCTCACGGGTTCCTGAACCTCAGAAGCCTAGAATTTGACGGCTCTTGCCATTGAATATCGAACAAATCTACGCGGACGTAATTAATGACGAGATAAAACCATTTCCTTTATTATCTTCTCTCAATCCGGTCAGTATCGTTTTTCGTTTCAACGTCTCACTTCTATTTACGTCCTTAATTTTCTATTTCTTACTTTTCTCGGTTGGTCTACGCTCGCTCTGAAGACCATAGTAACAAATCCCAACCAAACGCCTCGCCATGGAGGCCCGCAGACGGAGCGTGTCCGTCGCAAACGTGTCTCTACCTGCCGGTGCGGGAGACGACTTCTTCCGCCGCCTGTCGCGCACATTCTCTGGACGCTCACAAGAACAAGAGGATGATGAGATAGAATTGGCTGCGATTGACCTCAGCTCAGACGATGCGTCGTCTAAAACCAAAGTCGATGAATGGAGACTTGCTTCGACTGTGAAAGAGGTGCACCTGAACGACCAGGCAGATAGCCGGAAACTGGGAGTCACTTGGAAGGACCTGACTGTGAAAGTCGTGCCGAGCGATGCAATGCTGCAGGAAAATGTGCTCAGTCAGTTCAATATTCCCCAACAGGTTAAAGAAGGACGAAATAAACCGAGCTTGAAAACGATTTTGGACTCGAGCTCTGGATGTGTGAAGCCTGGTGAGATGCTTCTGGTATTGGGAAGGCCGGGGAGTGGGTGCACTACGTTGCTCAAGATGTTGGCCAACAAACGACAAGGGTAAGCTTTCGCAAACCGTTTATGCATTCGAGAGTACTAACATGTTTTAGGTATGCTGAGATCAACGGCGATGTTCGCTTCGGTACGTTAGAAGCCAAACAAGCTTTGCAGCATCGAGGCTACATTGTGATGAACACCGAAGAAGAGCTCTTCTACCCTACACTTACTGTAGGAGAAACCATGGACTTCGCAACCCGCCTCAACATCCCCAACACACTACCAAAGAATGCCGAGAGTCGGGAGAGTTATCGCCAAGGATTCAAAGACTTCCTGCTCGATTCCATGGGCATCGGCCACACTGAGAACACGAAAGTCGGCGATGCCTTCGTTCGTGGTGTCTCCGGCGGAGAACGAAAGCGAGTGTCAATCATTGAAACACTCTGCACACGCGGTAGCGTTATGTGCTGGGACAACTCTACTCGTGGACTCGACGCTTCGACAGCCCTGGAGTACACTCGTGCTCTACGATCTATGACGGATGTCATGGGCATCGCCACTATCGTAACATTGTACCAGGCCGGGAACGGCATCTACAACCTGTTCGACAAGGTCCTCGTCCTCGACGAGGGCAAGCAAGTCTACTACGGTCCGCTGGAGCAGGCCCGACCTTTTATGGAGGCTCAGGGCTTCGCCTGTAGTGATGGAGCGAATGTTGCCGACTATCTCACTGGTGTCACCGTCCCCAGCGAGCGACAAATCAAGCCTGGCTTCGAATCGCGATTCCCCCGCAATAACCTCGACCTCTATGTAGCTTATTCTCAATCACCCATCAAGGCAGCTGCTTACCGTGAACTCGACTACCCTAATACAGACGAGGCCAAGACCAACACTGAGGCTTTTATTGAAGCTGTCGCGGTTGACAAGTCTACGAAGCTACGCAAAAATTCGCCTATGACTGTCTCATTCCTCGATCAAGTCAAAGCCTGTGTCATCCGCCAGTACCAGATCCTATGGGGAGACAAATCGACCTTCTTCATTAAGCAGGGCACCACGTTTGTGCAAGCTTTGGTATCTGGGTCGCTGTTCTACAACGCTCCCACCAACACTGCCGGTCTTTTTATCAAAGGCGGCGCGCTCTTCTTGGCCATCTTGTTCAACGCTTTGATGGCTATGTCTGAAGTCACAGACTCTTATGCTGGACGCCCGATTTTGGCGAAACACAAGAACTTTGTAAGTATACCATCCATATCCAAGCTGCACTTAACCCCTGACTAACTTCTTCCCTTTACGTTAGGCCTTCTTCAATCCAGCCGCCTTCTGCCTAGCACAAGTGGCCGCCGATGTCCCAATTCTGTTCTTCCAGGTCACTATCTTCATCGTCATTCTCTACTGGATGACCGCGTTGAAGGCTACGGCCGCCGCCTTCTTTACATGCTGGTTCATCGTATGGCTCGTAACTTTCGTCATGACGGCCTTCTTCCGCATGATTGGTGCCTCCTTCCCCAACTTCGATGCCGCGTCCAAGGTTTCTGGTTTCTCCGTGACCGCGCTTATTTTGTACATGGGTTATCAGATCCCCAAACCAGCAATGCATCCGTGGTTCGTTTGGATTTACTGGATCAATCCACTAGCATACGGCTTTGAGTCAATCATGGCAAACGAGTTCGAAGGTCAGACGATTGAATGCGCATACAACAACCTCGTCCCAAACTATCTGCCCCAGTACCAGGATGCTGCACATCAGTCCTGCGCTGGCATAGCCGGTGCACTGCCAGGTGCTACCTCCCTTACTGGAGACCAATATCTCGCGACGCTCTCTTATTCGAAGTCTCACATCTGGCGCAACGTGGGCATTCTCTTCGCTTGGTGGTTTTTGTTCGTTGGGCTTACCATCTGGTTCACAACCCGCTGGAACGACGCTGCAGGTTCTTCCGGTGCTCTTCTCATCCCGCGCGAGAACCACAAAAAGGTACCAAAGGCGCTCACACAATCCCCAGGAGATGAGGAGGCGCAGGTACATGAGAAGGCCCCACGAAGCGATCCGGCTGGTAGCAGCACTGACGCCAACGCGTCCTCTGGCGGTCTTTCAGCAAATCTCATTCGCAACACGTCAGTTTTCACGTGGAGAAACCTGTCGTACGTCGTCAAGACCCCGACCGGAGACAGGACACTGCTCGATAAAGTGAACGGATATGTTAGGCCCGGTATGCTAGGCGCGCTCATGGGTTCTTCGGGTGCGGGCAAGACGACGCTACTCGATGTTCTGGCGCAGCGGAAAACAGAAGGAACCATCCACGGCGAGGTGTTCGTCGATGGCCGCCCCTTACCGGTGTCTTTCCAGAGGTCCGCAGGTTATTGTGAACAGCTCGATGTGCATGAGGGATTTGCCACGGTCAGAGAAGCACTTGAGTTTTCTGCGCTACTTCGACAAAGCCGCGAGACATCCCGCGAGGACAAGATTGCTTATGTCGACACTATTATTGATCTCCTAGAGCTTCACGATCTGGAGCATACGCTCATTGGAAAGATCGGGGCAGGCCTATCAGTCGAGCAACGCAAGCGCGTTACCATCGGTGTAGAACTCGTCTCTAAGCCCTCGATCTTGATATTCCTCGACGAGCCAACGAGTGGTCTCGACGGTCAGGCGGCATTTAACACAGTGCGCTTCTTGCGCAAGCTCGCCGATGTTGGCCAAGCGGTCTTGGTCACCATCCATCAGCCGTCGGCTCAGCTCTTCGCTCAATTCGACACTCTCCTACTCCTCGCAAAGGGCGGGAAGACAGTGTATTTTGGCGATATCGGCGACAATGCCACGACGATCAAAGACTACTTCAGCGGGCACAACGCGCCCTGCCCGCCGGGCGCCAACCCTGCAGAACACATGATTGACGTTGTTAGCGGTTCTCACTCTGGCAAAGACTGGCATCAGATCTGGCTCGACTCTCCAGAAGCCGCTCGCATGAACCAAGATCTTGAAAATATCATCACAGAGGCGGCTGGCAAGGAACCTGGTACCAAAGACGACGGGCACGAGTTCGCGACCTCCCTCTGGACGCAAACTAAGATTGTCACGCATAGAATGAATGTCAGCATGTACCGCAACATCGACTACGTAAACAACAAGTTCGCACTCCATATTGGTATTGCGCTCTTCGTTGGCTTTTCCTTCTGGCAAATTGGCTCCTCGGTCGCTGAACAACAACTTATCCTCTTCTCTTTATTCAACTACATATTCGTGGCCCCCGGTGTTATTGCACAACTACAGCCCCTATTTATCGAACGTCGCGACATCTACGAAACGCGCGAGAAGAAATCAAAGATGTACAGTTGGATCGCCTTCGTCACCGGGCTTATCGTGAGCGAGATCCCATACCTCATCATCTGCGCCATACTGTACTTCGTCTGTTTCTACTACACCGCTGGGCTCCCTGCCACTTCATCAAAAGCTGGAGCTACTTTCTTCGTCATGTTGGTGTATCAGTTCATTTACACCGGCATTGGTCAATTCGTTGCGGCCTACGCACCAAACGCTGTGTTCGCCTCGCTAGTCAACCCGCTGTTGATCGGTACACTGGTTTCTTTCTGTGGTGTCCTCGTCCCGTATATGCAGATTCAGGTGTTCTGGAGATACTGGCTGTACTACCTTAATCCATTCAACTATCTCATGGGCGCGCTGCTCGTCTTTACGGATTTCGATTGGGATGTACAGTGCACGGAGAACGAGTTTGCTGTCTTCGATCCTCCGGCGGGCCAGACCTGCGGTCAATACCTTGAGGCTTGGCTGGGTGGTCCTGGTAGTCGAAACAACCTCGTAAATGAAACTGCGACTGAGGCGTGCAAGGTGTGCCAGTACAGGAGCGGCTCAGACTACCTTTACACGATCAACCTCACTGACTCCTATATCGGGTGGAGAGACGCGGCGATTTGTGTTATCTTTGCGCTTTCGAGTTACGCGCTCGTGTACCTGCTTATGAAGTTGAGGACGAAGCAAAGTAAGAAGGCGTCGTAGAGTTGCCACTCGTGCTTCCTCGGTCGAACGTTTCTATTCCTAGTCCTTCGGCCCTTTCTTTTGTCTCCTGTACTATTTTTCCTCTTTCTCTATCTTTTCGTCTCAACGACTTTTCCTTCCGTCCTCTCCTATCTCTCATCGCATCGCAGGCATCCTGAAACACTCCATAGAAGGTTACGGTCTCTTCAGCGTGCAATTTGCAGCACCGCTTCATGTTTTCACTTTTTATTCACAAAGCATTGCCGGCGTTCTGGAACGTCTCATCGAAGATAAAGGTCCATTCAGATACCAGCGTTTAATAGACGCGTTAGATGATCATCACGCATTAGAATCCGTATAGCGCATAGAAATTTAGATACCAATAGTAATCAGAGCGAAGTCTCGAAACCCCCACATCATTTCCGCATGTTATTTCTATGCATGAAAGGAAGTGCAAACTCAAGTCACAAAAAAAATAACAGTAACGGTCATTTGACTTATACGATAATCGTTTGCGCGGCCCCCTTGATTCTACTGGCGGCCGCTGCGAACTGATTGTGGGCTATAAATCACTGCACGCGGAGCGCCCTATTAGAAAGGCTCCTCCTCACGCCCTGTTACATTTGCAAGTCAAGTCAATCTTTCATTTCCCTCCACAGCTCTAGGTTAGCATCGCAAGCTCAATTTTTGATTGAGCCGGCGTCGGTGTGGTTGAATGACAGTATTCAACGCATAGCTGTGAAGACTATAAATTAAAAGAAAGGGAGAAACGCAAAATGCAGTGGGAAACGGCATTGTTCTAGCCGGAGAGACGAAAGGGAGATAGAAGAACCATGTCACAGTCACAGTCACATCGAGCAAGTGAAAGATTGTAGAGAATTTAAGCATTCCATTCACCATCGGCAATCAGATAGACTGGTTGGCAACGTGTATACTAAGTTGGAGGAAACCACCTGTATGCCAGATGCCGAAGAAAGACCACCACCCAATGCCTCGTAAAGTATATATGTGCATGCAAGCATGCCAGAAACGCCAGTATATGCAGGGGTATAACCGTTGCCTAACCATGCCAGCCTAACCCAGGCGCCCATTCCGTTGTCCGTGTGTCGCAATACAATGATCTCGCACCATACAGTAGAGTCCGTTTGCCCTTTGTTATCGAACCGGAAGAACGAAAAAAATTAAAAAGGCAGGGCATACCCTGAAGTTGAACTGAAAGTGGGACAAGCTCCCAGAAGATATTGAACGAAACACCAATCAATGGTGACCTGCACCAGAGAGTGACGTTAGTACATTGATCAGTCTAGAGAAAACAAGATGCAGCGCAAGACAGGGTATGATGCAGCGCTGAAAACAAAAGCAAACGCAATGCTAAGCTCAAATAACGCGCGTAGTAGTGAACCTACCCCGGAACTTGGCGCCGGTGTGCCGACCAATATGCTCGGAGCGCGTGGTGACGCGCTCTGTAGCAGCGGAAGCTGTGACGGTGACACGCTCGGTCACAGTGACGATCACAACGTCGATATCGCTTGGCAGCTCTGTTGGCTTGTCTCCCGGACGCTGGGTGAGCGATGGGGTCTGGAGCGTGGGCGCAGTGGAAGTGCCGTTCAGGTATGGAGCGCGAATGGTTGAGAATGTGGACTGGGGAGGTACGACACCAGTGTTCGTGGGCTTGGATGAAGGAGTACCGGACTGCGAGGGGTCGAGCTTGTAGTTGTCGCCAACCTCACCCTTGAGAGGGTTCTTGATTAGGGCAGTGCGGGACTTGAAGTTCTTGACAGCGACGTCCATGGAGTCTTGCTGAGCAAGGGCGAACTTGGCGCTGGTGTCGAGTTTGACGGTGTCGACGACATCAACATCCATGCAAGTGGTGTAGTACTCATCTTTGCCGTTTTGGAAGGTTGGGTTGCCGTTGGGGTTGCCCTTGAATGGGTCCATGCCCCACTGCCAGACCCAGTATAAAGTGTACGGCTTCCCAACTACAGCATCCTTGGGAAGCTGGACATTGGTCTCACACATGAGCTCGAAGTTTCCAGGGCCGTCCGTCTGTCCCGCAGCGTAGTTCTTGGTCGCTGCCATGCGCTGCTTGGTAACAGGGGAGTCGTTGACTTGGTAGCAGCGGCCGTCGTCGTAGTCGTTGGCTGCGAGGAGAAGGCCGCGCTTGTCGCCGCCTTTGCCATCTTTCGTCCATTGGATGACGTTGGCAATCTTCTCGTCCTCGATGGGCTCTGTGGTGCCGAAGACGAAGACGGTGCCTCCGTTCTCGCGCCTACCCAAGTCCAAGGTACCGGGAGTGTGGTCGTTGAGAGGGCTTGGGTTGCTGGTGTGGCCGTTCTCCGCGTACCTCAGTGCCATCCAAGCGCCAGGGCTGGCCTGAAGACGGGGGTACTTGTCAGAAGACTGGACTGCCTTCGTCTGGCTCGGGTGACACAAGGGGTTGCTGGCATTGATGAAAGGGGGCTGCTGCTGGAGAGGTGGGCTCAGAAAGACCATGCTCAGCTCGCCGTTGTAGCCTGGGTCGGTGGTGGCGACGAAGTTACGAGGGTAACCGTACTCACCAACGTACTGTCCTTGCTTGTCGATTGTGCGCATCTGTGCGATCCAGCTGTGCCCTAGCACGGTCTGAACGACGCCCAAAGCAAGTACGGCGGTCGCAAGGTGCATCATGTTTGTTGATGCAGAAACCAGTTCTGCAAGTGAAAGACTTGCTGAGGGAGTATGTGAGATGGTCGTGTGATGAAGTGTGTTTGTTTGTGCGGGGGAATTAAGTTGCGGTAAAGAGGGAGAATATAAGAGTAGTGGGAGTTGTCTTGGCAACTTGTTCTCAAGTAGCGCACAATGTTGTCTTGCACGTGATGGCGGTATGCTCCTTCACCTGGAAGCAAACAGAGTCATTGTTGTAGAGACAATGATTGCGTGTGTGCTTAGTTGCCTGCAACGAGGAGGCACGCAGAGAAGAGAGGAGAAGAGAGGAGAAGGGAAGAAAAGGGAAGAGAGGAGAAGAGAAACGGAAACGGGAAGCGTGGGGAGGCCCTCGTATCCCGCGGGGCAGGCCATGCTTTATTCAAGCGGAAGAATGGGAGTATGGTGGTGCGACAGACGAACAGAAGATGCAAAAATTGGCTGTATGGGTGTTGCAGAAGTGACGGGAGCCAATGAAGAGCATGGAAGGAAAGCTATCGAAACCGAAACGCCACAGATGGCGCCCGCGATCAAGCTTGAGCCTGATGTGTGGTATTGGATCTGCGTTTCATCATGGACCTACAATGTAGCCGCCGCATGGAGCCGGGCGGGACTATTCAATTCTACGCGCAGCCTCGCCTCGCCTCGCCTCGCCTTGCCTTCTGGCCATCTGGCCATCTGCTGGGCCGTCGGCAAGGCTGCGAGACTATTCCAGGAAATGAGAGCATTGACACTCAGACGCAGCTCTGAATGTGTGGACGGAGAGGAGATGAGGATGAAAGTGGCTTCTACGATCAGGCGAACAGCTACGAAATCCCTACCAGACTGCCCAACGCCTGAGTAGGTGCGACAGTCGAGGCTGTAGGCTCCGGTGCATTCGTGACGATGCTGGCCTACAGACTCTGGACTCACGGTAAGGTCGCAACGAAACGAACAAGCGCGAGGGCGGTGAAGGCATACACGACAGTGCAAACGCGTCTTGATGTCGGGATCCAAGGCTTGCACGATGCGACGACAGGCAGGTGTTGGTCGTGGAGGAGCACAGAGGTTGAGGCAAGTGTGGAGGAGTGGAGGTTGGGACAGACAGCAGCCATGGATGCCCTTGGCCGGTTTCACATCTGGGCGCGAGAAGGCATGCCATTGGAGGCGGGCGCGTCGTGGCACCGCTCTACCGACACGTCTTGATAGGTGCGCATCGTCTCAAGCATTTCGTCTCCATTTCTCTGTGCGCCCGATTTGGCGCCTGTGTTCCTTCTATTCTGATCCTGAAGTGAAGTGAGGTGAAGTGAGGTGTCACCGTTTCCAGTGCTCGTTGACAGCTCGCCCGTCGCCCGAGTGCCCTTGCCAGCGCGCCACTCGATGTCGCTCGTTGTTTCATTGTTTCATTGTTTCATCCTTTCATCGCTCCAGCCCACCCTTCCAATCGAGAGACTAGTTTTTTGCAGACGCAGTCGTGGACAGCATACGTATACACGTGACCTTGCCCTGCCGAGGGATCTGCACGCGGGCCGCTGTCTGGCTGATCTCCGCAACCTCGGGCATCTTCATCTCCACACCAACAGCCTCGAAACTGAGGACTCGCATCGCAAACGGCCCCAGATCTGCACACTAACCCGTCCAAACTAATTAGAATTAGACCTTAGGCACCATGTGCCCTTCGCAACTTCACGCCCAACCAAAGCCTCAACAGCACCTCTACATCCGCTCTCAGGCTGCGATACCCCGCAGCCCACCATGACTCCGCCTTCACACCAAATCGAGCACCTGGAAGACTTCACCAGGCACGAATGGTGCAATGTGCTTCTATCCGACCCCTCCATCGCCAAGATATCAACACGTACATCGCGAGAGAACAATTCTGCCGACTCCCCCGAAGTCTCGAACTCGTTCTTCGCCAAGACCCTCTTCACAGACGACGCAGTGCGCGCCTTCCTCTCGCTTTACAAACCAGGCAGAGGCAGGTCAGCCGGAATAACAGACGCAGAAGCCGCGAGTGATGCGTTGCTTGGCGCGGATACGGTCACGCCAGACAACCACGTTGCAAACGAACAGCCAGTCGAAGGGAAGGAAGACAAGTTAGATTCCCAGGCAGCGCTCGACGAGCCCGAAGCCCTGATTCTCGTCTCGCTCGGCAGCGGCATAGACGGCGCAACCCACCGTCTCCACGGCGGCGTCACCGCCACCTTACTGGACCAAGTAATGGGCGCGCTGATTAGCTTCACGCACGCCAACACCAGCGCGACCGCTGAGCTGAATGTGAAATACAAGAAGGTCATCACTACGCCGTGTGTGGTGTTGTGTAGAGCCAGGATTGTGCGGGAAGCCGGACGGTGGATTGAGACGGTGGGGAGTGTCGAGGACGGGGAGGGGGCCATTTTCGCTGAGGGACGGGGGAGTTTTGTCAAGAGTAGGGTAGGAAAAATATAAGAAGAGAATTTCCCGAGGTAGATCTCATTCATTACATATTACGTTTCCCTTCTAGGTCGGCGTATCAAGCTTCTCTTGCTTCTTCCTCTACGAACAAACGCCGAAATCTTTACACACTTCCCTTCCCACGGCCTTTACATTCTCCACAACCCACAACTGCGCATTGCTGAAGACCAACACCTTCCCGGGCAGGAACGCAAAGTTATTAGCCACAACACCCACCCAGATCTTCCCAAGCAAAACGCCTGCTGGGTTCCAGACGTGAACCCCGTCACCGCAACCTGCCCATACATTGCCCTCGGTATCGGTGTGAATGCCGTCCGGGAAGCCCGAATCCGCATAAGCAAATGTCCTCCTGTTCGCCAGGCTCTTCCCATCATTGACAACATCGTACGCATAGATAGTAGCCGGCCGAGTAAGATTAGGAGCAAAGTGCTGAGCACCGGTGTCGGTAACGTAGAGCGTTTTCAGATCGGGCGAGAACTCAAGCCCATTACTCTGATCAAATCCATCAGCCACGACCGCGATCTCTCCAGTCTTCGGATCAAATCTATACACCTGCTTTGGGATCGTAGGGAGGGGTCGGAAGTGCTGGAAGTATCCGTAGTCGGCATCGGTAAACCATAGATCTCCGGTGACAGGATGCTGTCGTACATCGTTTATGGAACTGAAATTGCGGCCGAGGAAGTTGTTCAGCACAACTGTAGATTCGCCGGTGACAGGATCGACGGATACAAGCGCCGAGTCTTGCTCGAAGTCTCCCTCGTCGCAGAAAAGGAGGCGAGGGGGCGTGGTGCCGTTGCCTTGAGGCGAGGAGGGGGGATACCAAGCTGTTCCTCCGTTCGCTTCGTTGACACCTTTGTATCTCGTTGAGGTAAGACTGTAGTTATTTCCGAGATCGAGAATGGTGATGTTTATTGGGTTGTCGAGGGACACGTAGTTGGAGGTGATGTAAACAGAGTTTGTTTCTTTGTTGAACGTGCCCATTTCATGGAAGGCTTGCCAGTCAAGGTTGTACAATTGGCGGGCTGTTGCGTCGGCTCCAAGGACATTGGAGAAGTCCTCATTGTAGGCGAGAAGTTCTATCGTTGTAGGATTTGAGATGTTTGTCGCAACAAGGTTGGAGAAATATGACAGGTCTGTTGCTGCTGCGAGCAGGTCGACTGGGATGATGCTGCTCATCTTGACGAACAATGTCGAAACGACAAATTTCCAGATAGTGGTGACCAAGGGAGAAGAGGAATTGACAGGATTATAAGAATCGTAGGTTATGTGAGCATCCGCATGGGCCTCATTCATCTTGTACTCGCGTCGGTCCGATCATCTACCTTGCAACGTCATTAACCCCTCTTCATGTCTTTGAGCTGTGCTTGCGGGGAATGCTCCGGCAATTGTACAACCAGGTTAAAGTTCTGGCGGCTCTGAAATATGGACGACAGCGGAAGATTTGCTGTCGAAGATGCAGGGTTCGGCGGTGAAGGCGGGGTACCTGCCGTGATAGGCCCGAATATGCTACTCCTGATTTACATCGCGAATTACCGAGATTAGCATGGCGCAAGACTTGGAAATGCTTGTGAGAAGGCTAGACAATTTCCAAGACGGCTCGGGAATTGTTGACGTGCTTTCCAGTTTACGAATTTACTAGGAGTTTGTGAGAGGCATGCACGTATCCAAAGATGAACATGCAAGCCTCTCTGAGCTATCCCGCTTTCTCGGTCTGAATTTCGCAACGAGATATTTGATAGATCGAAGCAAGGGTGAGTATCGGGGGGACGTTCAAGGGCAGACCGGGTTCCCAATCGATGCTGAGTAAGATGCTGGCCATAGGATCGACCGCTCTAGCAAACGAAGTGCTCAGCACATGGAACTAGTAGTCTTTCAGTACTCCAAATGTGCTCCTACATTCGGTAGGTAATCTGGTACAATCTTGAACTCCGCCTTCCCCGTAGCATCCAAACTCGCCTTCAATATCAGCGCAGACCTCAGAACCTTTGCTTGATTGATCCCGAACTCATTTCCAATTCTCTCCAGACTCCTCAGCACAAACTGCTGGCTCTCAGGCGTAGCCACAGGCGTCGCGCCCGCGACGTATAGCGCCCAGACAGACGAATAGCCGCCCGAAACACGTACAACTGGGATCTTGTCTTCGGACGCTCCTGGGTTCATGTTCAAAACGCGGAAGTTTTGATCGCGGAAGTTGGACCAGAAGAACCTTGATGGGCTGGGTGGTGTTGGGAACTCCGGGGTACCCAAACTGTCGACTGATGGTGAAGGAGATGAAACCATAGATTGAGGGGTAAAGGGCATAAAGGTCTTTGGTGTATCGTGCAGATGCTGTGGAATGCTTGCGAGGATATCGTATTGCATTTGATACAGTATTTCCTGCGATTCTTGGAGGAGTTGAACGTATCGAGGACCAACGAAGACTGGCGGTGTCATCCCGAAGCCCGTAATCAAGCAGTTGCGGATAATGTCGTGGATGTATATGCGGTTGTAGCGGACCCAGTTCCAGACCTGCGCGGCCGCGATGTGTGGGTATATGTGATACGAGTTCCCAAACACGCCGGGCGTGCCGTAGCCGGTGTGAACGACTTCAAAGTCCCATTCTGGTCCTGAGTTCTCGAATATCTGTTTTGCCATTTTGTCAATTTCAAGTGCTTTGTCGATGATGGCTGAGAGATCGGTGATCTCTGAGTGTAATATCGAAGCCCTGAAGTTGATGCAGTCGATGTGGAGGTAATAGTATCTATTACCAGGATCATCGAAATTCTCATATTTTTCAACTTCTTTGTTCATGACGTGGACGTAGTCGGGGACCTTCTTACCCATACCCATGCAATTCATCGTGATGAGACCAATCGCCTGCTTGAACATCCGCCTACTTGCGGGAGTCTTAAATTGCTTTGTTCCTCTTATTCGGAGCAATGATTCCGAGCCTGATACGTGACTGCTCCATCCAGATAGCGAAGTCTCATTGCTAGTTGCTTCGAAAGTACTGAGCAGAAGTGTAGCAAATAGCGTATTATCGGATTTAACTTCAGTGGGAGAAGCGAGAGCAGCGTTCGTCATATGTAGAGCCTTCGCATACCACAGCATAGCTTCTCTCTTGAAATTAGCATCAAGGCAGATGTTGGATATACCAGCGAGTCCCAGAGCAGTCATCGATGTCGCTATGAGAGGATGGAAGCCGAATGTGGAAAGGTGGCGATTGTAAGCATCGGATTGGATGGGCGGCTGATCCAGTCCTAAGCTATAGTTCACCATGAAGAAACTGATACCTTGATCAATTAACGGGGATAAGAGCGGAAGTCCAATTGACTCCTGCACCCTCACAATGGCTGTTCGAGCTTTCTCTTTTTTGTCTCGTTCATCTCGCTTAGCGATGGCCTTTGCTTTCGATCTTTGGGCCTTTTCTTTCACGTGCGCAGACTCATCTTGGAAGTATCGGTCAAGTGTGGTGTCGTAGCCGGGGCACTGATAACCTTTGTCGGCACACTTAACACACCCGTCGGGCCGTTCGTCGCACTGTTACTTGTCAATATTGAACCACCCAAAGTAGGCAAGGCGGGGCGTGCTCGCAATGGTACCCAAAAGAGGATTTGGGCAGGCTTGGACGAGGAAGACAGATCCTATTTGGGGATCAAAACGTGCCTCGTGTGGCAAAGCAGTCCAAAAGAGTATTCTGAGTGGGCTGAAAGAGATCTTTGATGTGGCATAGCAAAACATATAAAGCATAACTCACCTTAATCTTTCTTTGCCGACATTTCAGACATCCCGTCGAAGGTTTTCCACGGTATACCATTGCTGAATGTGTCTCCTATCTTCAGAGAAAGGTGCTTGACGAAGAACGGATCTGACAAATAGCGTCGCTAACTGAAGGCTGCTGTAACTGCGTCTTCAAATGGCTGTGGGCGCCACAGGAGCACATAGATGTATGTTGAATTTGAGGCAGCAAACCCCCGACTCGACACGGGTCATCCTAATCGTGGCTGAGTTGATGAAGAGATGCAGGGAGACGTATGAAGGGCTGAAGTTGTCACTAGTGTAGTGCTGACACCTGCTTACCTATTTGGGTAGGCTATGCGTGGTTGGTCAGATCAGAACACCAAACAACGTACCATATTTTAGGACTGCAACGCAAATGCATTCTAACAACCTCAGTGGTTTTTTATCAAGCGGGCCCAATCCTTCTGACATACCAGTACATGCAAAACTGTCTGTAGCACTCCTTGGGCTCGAGCCTTTACTTGGAAACTCTTCCAAGGTTGCGAAAGCGCGTACGTCAGTTCAGCTACACTCGAAGATGTCGCTGTCTGAATAGGCTACTTCCCCATTTATAGACTAGGATGAGCTAGATCAACTTGAATCCACAAAATAGCGCTATCACATCTAGCAGAAACACAATTCAATTTATATGTCATTCGTACCTCAATCAAATTTGGTAGTTCTTGCGAGAGAAACACGAGTTCAAATATCGAAAGGATTGAGCAAATGTGAAAGAGGAAAATGATTGGGTAGTCAACTTCAGTATGAGGAAAAAATAATCAAGTGAGCTCTGCAGAGTACAGAAAATGTAATGGGCAGAAGCCATACCCTAGCAACCTGTCCAGAGAATAACAGGAACCATCCCTCATTTTACTTCCTCCTCCACCCTCCAATCTCCTTCATCGATGTCCTCTTCCTCATCGCCCCGGTCTCGTAATCATCCCACAAGCCTCGCGATCCAAGATCTCATACCTCCCACTGTGATTGTGAACGTCGTAGTGCACACTTTCGATCCAATTCCTCTCTCTTATCGTTCCCATCATCCGCCTTACTTGACCCGTATACCTATGCAGCCACGGAATCAGTGATCTCACAAGCGCAGAAGCCTTCTGCTCACTGTCCTTGATCTTGAGAAATACGAACCTAACGTGCAAGCAGTCTCTGTCTTGCAAGGTCCGCGTGGCGTCAACTGTATCTTTCAGGTGTCTTAACTGATCCCAATACCAACCTAGGCGGGAAGAGTGTTCGATGTAGTACGTTGGTGGCAAGACTAACTGTAAGTGACGCAAGTCCGTAGTCGCGAGTTTTAAGATACTATCAGCGATGCACCAATCATGGGACCAATTCTCGGGAATCTGGAAGATACGAAGTAAACGGGTCCGAAAGTGGAAGTGTTGCTCCGGACGCAAGGAACATAGCTTCTCGATAAACGCAAGGTTGTATGCCCTAGGCTGCGCAAGGTAGTCGACGCCTGGGAACTGCACGTGGATGGTAACGTGTTGAAGGAACTAGTAGAGGTCCTGTTGTATGTAGGAACGCAGATAGGACCATCCACCAATTGATTCCAGAAAATCGGAACTTATTTGCGCCACAGAAGACCTGACTTACTCCTTCGTTGATTGTGCTCGAGATACGGAGGAAGCGCAGTGTGTACTTCAAGCCGATATACCAGGCGAAGGCGTCGGATCGTTTCCGAGGAACGGTTGCTGGCGGGGTACTCACATGGCCGGCGCACTACATCCGCTCATCGTGCAAATCCGGATACTGGTAGCGCGGGTACTGTTTCTTGGTCGCCCGTATTTAAAAGGCCAAGTATGCTTCCCATCGGCGTTTTCTTAAAGTTCTTGAGGACTCGTTCATCGGGTGCTACCTCTGCCTACTTCTCTGGTTCTGGCAAGCGCCCTTAATCATGACGATTGTGATACGTTGTGTAAGGTAGTAGACAGAATGGTATATATATTTATTGTGGGGATAGCAAGCGGACAGTAAAATAATGATGCCAAGTGAGTGGTAAGGTTGAAATTGAGAGGAAGAGAAGGCAGAGAGGTCGATTGTCCATGAGCGTGACTTCTTCGGCTGCAAGCGGGAAGGGTTTAGAAGGAACACCAGAGCCCTACGCGTAGCCCTGTAACAGATAGAGCCGTGTATCGCAAAGCAACAACAGTCCTTTTGACCGCTGAAGAAAATTGCTTACACTTTTTGTCGACTATTCTTAGGGATCATTTCTGATGGCTGTTCAAAGTAGATCTACATCCCACAGATCTGCGTTTTGGAACATTATGCACCATTGTAGTGAGTGGACAAAAGGATCATACTCTATGTGTACGACAGGATTTCGCAAGGCTGGCTTGATCCATCTGCCCACTAGCCCATATTGCTGAAAATACTTTAGAGGTTGGAGATAACGTCTAGCGCCAAGCGCACCATCTCTAAATCTGTTCGCCAGCATTATCAATGTTTAGAGGTAGCTGGTAATACCATGTACTGCAAATACACCGATGGAGATGGAGCGCGACCAAACAGACACTATTCACACCCGGTCCATGCGCTTACCTCCGGGCCACATCAATGCTCAACAACGCCCAAGCGCCTTCAACACGTGGTTCCTATTCTGGCTCATTGTTCGATGCCAGTGCGTTGGGCTCATGCTTTGTTGTTGGCTTTTTGGGACTTGAATGTGACATTCAGCGAATACTGTTCTTTGACTAGGGCTTGGATATGTAGAAAGAACAACGCATCATGACTCTATTGTTGCATTGTGTATCTCGAAGCGCGAGTTAGTATAGAACAACCATTTCTCTGCTTTTTCTCCCACTTGGTGTCTCCCCCGTTGCAAGCTATCGGAAAGTCTGCATACTTATTCTGCATCTCGTCTCTTTTTTCCTTGCATAGCGATTTCCTAATTCTTCCTCAACATGTTGAGCCCTATCTCTATCTCTTCTTCAATGTCGACGCCGGACGCCGAACGCAGCGCCACACGGCCACCACGGAAGACCTCGGAAGCGCATAACTTGACAATGCGAGAAATAATAAAACCCTGGGCTGGTCTCTCTTCACAACCCCCTGGCTGCTGGGCAGTCTCGTACTCCTCTTGGTCGAAGTTCAGGTCCAGCTCGGAGAACAGCAAGTCGAAAGATGATATGCTCGCTTCCGTACTTTGGACTTCGAGAGGTACATCTCCAGACTACAATCCACCTGTTGCAGAATGGTGCAACTTAGGCATCGAAGTGCAAGCGCCTACTGTAGTTGACAGCAATACCAACGCGCGACCGATCAGGAAGCGCGAACGGCTTCGAAAATCTTCGGGATCTGCTAGCTCGTGGTCGACGGCATGTTCATGCGGGAATATCGGATTGGAGAACGAGAAGAATGGAATCAGTTTCATGAGAGTGCCGGTTAGCAAAGTGAGCACTAGTTCGCTATTGACGATATCCTTTCAGAGTGCGCCTGGAGCTGGTCTTTGGAAAAGGATGAGTCCATCTGAAGTGCTGGCTCAAGAGATGAAGGAGAGGATGTTGCAGGCGGATATGCTGCCTTCAGCCTTTGACTCGGATAGCGAGGATGAGGAGTAGGAAAGAGCCGTATTTTGGGTTTCGGGTAGAAGGTCTGAGCAGGCTCGACTAAGGGCTACTGTATTTGACGCAAGGTTTTATGAGCTGGAGCTCATGGCTATCGACGGGTTTGGTGGGGGAGAACAGAATTCTAACAGATTCATGAGCACATTGTGGTGATGGAAATGGAACAGGCACGGACTTGTTAGACAGCCCGCCTTGCAGCTTGGCAAATGGCCCAAGCTTAATTCGATGATGATGTCGAGGATAATGGCGATGTTTTATAACCTTCTCCCTAGACGAGCTTTTGTAGATATACCATATTCAGTTCTCAATTACGTAGGGAATCATGGAGCGACAACTACTGTCACCTTCACGGTCGTTTTCTCGTGCTCTACTTTCTCCCTTCTGTGCCTCTACACGACGCTTCTCATCAATACGTCCTACATCACGACCAACGCCTCTTCTACACTCGAACCCCCAATGTACGCGTCCAACCTTATACCAATGTCTCCATGCCCGCCGCTATGTATCTGCACCTCCTAAGTCCCGCGACCGCGGCCCCAAATCCTCTGAAGACACCCAGACCGACTTCAGCGCTATGGATGTGCTTCGAAATACGGTAGCGCCCGCAACCTCGATCGACGCCTGCACACCCGACGGCTTTGCGCTGAACAATATGGCGCGAATAAGCGGGTGCGGGGTGCTGTTAGTAGGCGGCGAGGCGTTTCGATGGCGACCTTGGAGGAAAGATGCGGAGGGGGATGAGATGACGGGGAAGCTGAAGAATGAGAGGGGACAGTTTGATGTGGACGAGAGTGCGTGGGGGGTGTTGGAGTTGATCTTTCCTAAACCTGGTACGTGGATGTGAGGCTGTTGTGAGGACCTTTGGGGATTGAGTTGATGGGGTTTGCAGATCTTCTGATAATAGGGACCGGACCTCACATTACTCCTCTCGCGCCTGCGGTACGCAATTACCTGATAGATCTGGGAATTCGGGTCGATGTCCAAGATACGAGGAACGCTGCGTCGCAATTCAACCTTCTGGCCACGGAGCGAGGGGTGTCACAGGTTGCGGCTGCGTTGATACCAATTGGGTGGAAAGAGGGAAAATGATGGGCGTGCTGGTGCAGCGGACGGGACC
>BLYF01000121.1:61647-83181 GCA_014905255.1 Herpotrichia juniperi
AAAAATGGTGGAGAATGACTTGTGCAAATCTATATGTATATAGAGAGCCCCAAAACCTTAGGCGAGTTCTGTCCCTTTTCGTCCTCGTCTCCAGAGAAAGACACCTGTACATCCATGTAGTATATTGTATACGATGTCTCTGACGACTATGATAGTACTTTGCAGCGCCCGTTTGATCCTTGTGGTCTATGCTTCAAATGGATTGCTTGTCTCGCCATAGGCGAAAGCGCCCGGTTTGTCAGAGGGGGCCCTACAGATGTCTCGTTGAAAACGACCTAGAACATCGGGGACGCGCTCGTGGGAGGGTCGTGGACCCCAATCACGACGGTCGAGAACGAGGAAGGCGCATTGGCCCCCGCAGCAGTCTTCCTCTTTGCCCCTCAGAGACACAAGTCCTGTTTGTACGCAGTCGCTGCTACCAAACAGTGCACAGAACAGCATCATGGATGTGGTCAGGGATTGCTTGATCCCGATTGAGGAATTCATCATTCAAGAGACCAAGGATAAGGTGAGGCTATGGGAGATGGAGCTGAAACTTTGGCTCATCCACAATGTAGTTTTGCTCAGGTGCCAAAAGGATCAACCAGTTTTAGAAAGTCCCCCTATATGGCCCTGACCCTCTTGCGCACCAAACAGATGCGCTTACCTCTTTCCCTGATAGATACCGAGTCCATCGACTGCGAATGCTCGTACTGACATTATCGCAGTTACTGCATTACTACCTAAACACCCCGCACACAGAGCCAAATTCAGCCGCCATATTGGCCAAAGACTAATCGCTTCCGTAGAGCCATTTGAGGAACCTGACATATTCCAACTTTCCTAAAAACTTCAATTTCAAACCGCAAAATCCTACATTCCTTTTTGAGGAACCCCAACTTCCAGCGCCAGCCTCGCAAGCTTCAAATTCTATCCACTTTCCCTCTCGCTCAAACACCGCAGCAATCAACTCCATACAGCAACCATCATCAACTCTCCTCCGGGTTCCTTTACACTCTATACGCCAGCTCTAGCCAGCGCTTTAACCCCAACACTACCTCTCCCAGCTCTCTTCACGCTGACTTTCCAGCTTCGTCTTTCCCTAAATCCCACTATGCATATCGCATCCCTTTGCTTACCCTGCTACCGCTACACACGCCCACACAACACTACACCACATTATCATAGCCTAGCCCCAACCTCTTACACCATCGAGAAACTCCCCCAAATCCTTTCACTAAATAAAAACCGTTTCAGACAACGACAAAGCCAATCAAAGGTAAAAAGGAGAAAGGTTATTTGGAAAAGTTATCTAGCTTACAACTCCGGACAGCTTAGTTCATCTTCGATGATGCATCAAGGTAGCATAGAAAGGTCAAATCAATGTGCAGGTATCCAGTAACCAAGGTCTTGATAAACTGGTTTTTTATATAGATGAAGTATAGAAAGAGTATGCTTTTAGCACTAACCATATCAACTGTTATTTCTTCCCCTTGAGAGTACACTAGTTATCTATTACGAGAGTTGTATCTAACCCTATAATAAATCTCTCTAATAACTAAGATACTAAAATCTTAATATCTGTTATGAAATGCTCCATAGGAATGAGGACGATGAGGGAATAGGAATGAAAACGGCAACCGTCAGCACATTTCCCACTGATTCAATACATCACGTAAAATGCGCACAGCCAGATAAAGAATTTCCTAGACGATCATTTTTGCCATTAAAGATGGTGGGTATGCATTGATCTTCCACTTCTACAAAATGGACCAGCTTTCAGAACCGTTCGCAAGCATGAGCCCAGAACAAGACATCTGAACATGAAAGTGGAAACGTATGCCATCGATGACCAAAAACGAAAATCCAGTAGAGGAGTGGGATGAACGAGTAAAGCAAAATGACACGAGTGATCAAAGGGAACTATGACGGATGAGAAAAGGGGAACGCCACTAAGATCGTGATGCCGTCAGATCAGAAATGACGCCATGTATTACCAATCGCCACTGAGGGACGTTGGTTGTCATGCGGGGACTTGTTCCCGCAACGCGCTCGGCGCAGGGCCCTTCTTTCTGCGTCCGAGTAGCGTTGAGTTATCCAGACTCAATTCGAATGCACCTTTATTTTTAACCTGCCTCTTCGCGGCGGCAGCCACGGCGGCAGAGTGCTGACCGTATCCTCGTTCTTGCTGCTTTGGTGGCGGGGCAGCCTGCTGCCGTGCTTGAGCTGCAGCTGAAAGCGAAGTGTTCCGAAGTTTTTGTTCCATGGCTGACACATCGGATGCTTGCGACTTTGGTAGTTTGGCGGGGGGATTCTGCTGCGATGGGTCGTAAGGAACCGTTTCAACATACTCGTCGTCATCATCTCCTTCATCGAGAGCGTTCAGCGAGTTTATGGCGTTAGCACCACGGTATCCTTGTTTGAAGTGTTTTTTCCTCTTGCTTTCCTCTTCCTGTCGGTGCACGGCGTACCCAACATCGAAAATTTCTCGCAAATTGACCGCGCCGGGAGATCGGAAATCAGAACGCTTGGCACCTGGTGACTCAAGGTAGGCAAAGTTCTGCTGCAGTGCGTTACCTCCACCGAGCTCATAATCCTTTTGCCTGACAGCCAGAGGGGTAGCAAGAGGTGGTGCATCAGCGGCGGCGTGGGTGGGCTCCTCTGCTTCGCGAATCCAAGGATGTGCGAGGAACTGCTTAATGTCGTATCGCTTCTCGGGATCAACGGTCAGAAGGTGCGAAACCAAATCCTGGGCAGACTTGGAGATATCGTCCCACCATGGAGAGAGGAATGTGTACTGGCCTCGTGCCACCTTCTCGGTAAGAGTCTGGATGGACTCGTCATAGAACGGCGGGAAACCACAGAGTAGGGTGTATAGCACACATCCCATAGCCCACATGTCAACACTTTTAGAATAGCGCTCATCCTTGACAATTTCTGGTGCAGTATAGCCAACGGTACCGCAAGGCGTCATGGTCTGGCTGTCCCAGATGACTTTGGAAAGACCAAAATCGGCAATCTTGATGATGCCGATGCCACCAGCGCCCTGACCCTTGATGAATTCTCCCTCATCGGCCTTGTCCTCCTCGTCTGGTCCTCTTGGCTTGGGGTTGCGTGTAGGAACGAATGGTATTGGGTAAAACAGAAGGTTCTCGGGTTTGATATCGCTAGTATACCGTCAGTAATCGGATTTGGAGGCATGGTGAGGGGACTTTCAGGTAGCACTAACCGATGAACAACACCTGCCTCCTCGTGAAGGTACTCCAACGCTTTGGCAACTTGCACAATGACGTGTCTTGAAAGGTTTTCGCTCATGTAGGTCAAGCGCACTATTTGATGGAATAGCTCGCCGCCTGGACACAGTTCGAGGATGATGTAGTAGTATTGGCGGGATTCGGAGAAGTCGAGGAGTTTTACGATGTTGGGGTGGTCAAGCTGGCGCATGATCTGCACTTCCTTGAGGATGTTCGCTCTCTGTAAGGCAATTACGTCAGTGTCCGTCCGGTAAGTCTAAGGAGCTGGAATGGTAGGCAAATACTCTCGGGGTCGAGCATCCGCGCTGGAGGGTCATCGCACATCTACTGTTTTTGGCGCCTTTTTGAAATCCGGATGCATATGAGCTTCTCCCTACACCAAGCGACGTGTTGGCGAGTGCACAGAAACTAACAGGTGCGGACGCGGCGAGTTGTGAGAGGGGGGAGGGGGTGGTGGAACGTAATGAAATGGGCGGAAGAGGGCAATTCTCTTTGGGTAATACTGACCTGGCTAGAATTCATCTCGAATTTTCGGACCACCTTGATGGCGGCCTCGCCATACTGACCTGTGTTGTCCTTTGCACGGTAGACGTTGCTGAAGGCTCCGTCGCCCATCTTTTCGAGCAGTGTCCATCGCTCGAGGCCAGGATAGTTGGGCAGCTTGCCCTTGGCTTCACGCTCCTCCGCTACGATACGCTCGAGCACTGTGGGGTCAACCTCCTTGCCTTTGCGGTCTGCGGTGCCCGCTGCATCGTGTGCATGCTTCTTGTGCCTGTCGCCAGCATCGCGTGCTGCCACATTCCCAGCCTGGGCTGCGACGTTACGGTTGTCGATGGCTGCAGCCGAGTAGTCGCCGTGTCCGGCAGGATTGGCCTGCAGTGGCTTGGGGTCTAGGACGTTGGGGTCGCTGTGGGCGTACTGGTGGTCGGCGTGGTGGTGCCGGTTCTGCTGTGCGTGGCCGTGCACGTTGGAAACGTTGGTGGTGGGCTCTGCGTGTGGGACGTTGCGGGCCTGCTTGCCGTGACGCAAGAAGTTCTTGAAGTTCTGTATGGCGGCCATGGTGAGTAGTGGTCTGCGAGGCTGCTATGCAGCGGTGGATGTGGTGCTGGGTGTGGATGTTGGGCTTGGGCTTGGGGCAGGCACGTTCGACGACGACGAAGGTGGGGTGTGCAGTGCAGTGAAGGAGGGAAGGGAACGCGAGAAAGCAGCCGCGGGCAGGTCGCAGGCGTGCTCTTGATGACGAGACAGCAAACGATGCACACACTAAACGGGCTGGTTGGAGTAGAGAGGCTCGAAAGACGAGGCGCGGGGTGTCGAGAAAAGACAAGGACGGCGTGCAGCAACAGCAACAGCAACAGCAACAGCACCACCACCACCACCCGCAACCACGACGAAGCCGACGGTCAGAACAAGGCCTGCTGCGTCATTGTGCCGAGAAACGCTCGGGCCCGCATCTGCTTATGACGACTCCGACATCATCGAAACAACCACAAGTCCCTCACGCTGCCGCTGCCGCTGCCGCTGCTGCCACTGCTGCATATCCGCACGCCCCAGTAATGAGATAACAAGGAGCTTCACTCACCTCGAATGCTGGCATCTTAGCGCTGATGCCTTTGCCTCTGCTCCTGCTTCCGCTTCTGCTCGAGTGCCAGAAGCTCCACCGCATGCGCGACTTCAAGCTCTCAATGTATCCCTCTTCGCTTCCTGCTCGTGCCCCTCACAGATGCCCCTCTGCACACCTATTACGTCGGCGGTGAGTGTGCTCGCGCTCGAAATTGTGCCTGTGCCTGTGCCTGCGCCTGAGCCTGGGCTATGACGCTGCTCACTCCTCCAGTGACTTCGAGATCGCTGTGCAGGATCGCAGCAGCTCCCCTAGCTCGTTACAAGGTATGTGTAGATTGCCGTTGAGTTGTCGCACAAAAGGGAGATCGGTATGCTGCTTCTTGATAACCAAAGTTCCAAGGGAGAGCTCGACGTAGGGGATACCGATGAGAAAAGGCCAACAAAGTCACACACTTGCAACCAGGCGCTGTCTCGGCTTCTAAAGGGTCTCAGTCAAACGTTTCTTCTGTTCGACATGCCCGCCAATGCGCATGGGCGTCCTAAAGATTCCACTCAGCGCCGGCCAGAGACGACCGGCCGCTCCGGTGTGGCTTTCTAAGCACACGTCCCTCCAAAGGCCTCAAGTCCCTGTCTGCTACTGCTACAGGTCAACGAGGGGCCTCGCTAGGGAGCCGCCGGCCATATGCCCTCGCGCCACGCAGAAACGCTGTCCATGAGGTCTTGGAAGTTGGCAGAAGCAGGCTCGTGACAGACCATCAGGCTGCATTCTTGAGCAGGGCAGCCCCCATGACTCCATTCAGCGAGTATCAATAACGCTCATCTTCATCGTCCAACGAGTTGGTAGTATTTTCATATCTGGATTTACGATCCCGCAATTTGATCGTCTGCAGGGTCCACTTTAAGCGCCGCCGTTTACGTCATGCTCAGTGGGTCAGATCGCCAATCCTTGCCACATCTCATATCCCATGTCTAAAACACAGCCTGACATTTGCAGCCATAATACAACAACCTAGCATCTGCCCGCAATCATTGCCAACCACCATGATTCTTCTGGACACCATATTCGACGTGAGATATTTTGCCGAGAGTGTTGGTCAAGATCATATCCATTATGGATTCACCACGGCGGTTATGGTCATGCTGACAATGCGCCAGGCTAACGTTCGGCTCTCGGATTCATGCACGCCGGTAACGGTGAGGATGCTCCGAGGCATAGGTAGTTGATAGTGGGTGTCTGAAATCTAGGTATACTCCTTCGTAACAGCTTGGAGACGGCTCTTTGGCCGATTCACGCTGTTAGTCCGGTCTGTTTTGTGTCCCTTAACAGCCCAGAGAAGAGCGATCAATGGCATGAGAAATGCTTCTCCTACCCATCCAAGCCTTCCATCCTAATTTATTATAAGGAGTGTAGACATAGATGACATTGATCAAGAATCGTCCCTTGATCCTAACTTTGGTACTCACGTACTTTACAACCCTCAGTGCTCAGTTTAGCACTCAAAGTACACGCCAACCAATTTTACTATAATCTATCGGTATTCATTTAGAATATTCTAGCTTCAACGCGAGAAACACGAATTGGCTTTTAAAAATTAAGACGAGGACGCACAAATGCAGTCATGTATTTGGGATGGCCAATGAATATAGGCGAAATCAACAAGCTACAAAGGTCGAAACTAGATAAACCCTTCATCGCATCGTAGCAAGAAAAAGAACATGTCGCCTTTGCATGGAAACAACGCCAACGCTGTGTCTCAAAGCATCCCTCCCAAAAGGGATACGCGCAGAGAAAAGCAAAAAGATATATTTCTCAGGTCGTGCCCGGAGTCGAACCCTGTATCGTTGGTTAATTTCACGTTTACTGTCGGTGTTGTCTAGATATGCTTACGGGGTCGCCAGAATCAGAATCTGGAGTGATAACCACTACACTACACAACCGTGTTTAGTTGAATTGACGTTTCCCAAAATCCTGTCCTGCTAAATACCAGTTTCTACAAATTCTTCGGCTGTCAGTGCCGATCCCCTGTCACGCTAGCTTTAGCTTGTTCCTTTGCAAGGGTCCAGACTCTGATTTCACACATTTCTTTCAACCTCACCGCCGACTCTTTCCAGCATTCTGCAGTTGGGGTTAAGTAGCATGGCTTCGCTGGCAGGATTCTTCATGTCTATTATGATGAGGCTTCTCAGCATGCGAAATTATATTTGATCAGCCGTGTACAGTCTCATTTAGCAAGAAATCTCGAGTCCATACATTTGCTATTTCTCAGTCCAGTTCAGCTTTATATTTCGAAGTACTATTCACAGCTCTATCTACATCCTTATTGAAGTTTTCAGTTCACCCTCAACGCAACTCACGATGCAGGAACCCGCAAACCCCCCAGCGCCTCCGCCCACCCCACCACTCTTCGAAATCCGCGACACCCCCACTACCGGCCGTGCCGTCTTCGCTACCACTCTAATCCCCTCTACTACTCTCATCCACACATCTACCGATCTTACCCTTTCCGTCCTCCTCCGCGAATATCGGCGCGAAGTCTGTGGGCAGTGCTTCAGCTACGCTCATGGCCGTGAATACTCCATCCGCGACTTGGGCGTTGGCTTTGTGTTCTGCGCTTTCGCGTGCCAGGCTAAGTGGAGAGAGGAGAATGGGACGCTAGGGATAGAGGCGTGGACTGCGGTTGAGGGATTGGTGAGAAGGCGGGCGAAGGAGGATTGCGAGATGGTGGATGTTGGTTTGCCTAGGCCAGGGGTGGGAGATATTGAGAGGGCATGGGAGGGGGTCATTGTACAGGCCGCGCTTATAAGAATAGCCCGAAAAGGAGAAAGTGATTTTCCGAACGGTGGGGCTGATACTGATGCAGGCGTGCAGGTAACCAAGCAACATAGAAGAGCGATGCAGAACGCCCTCCAACAACCGATAAGTCCAGATGTGATGAGCTTTTGTGTTAGTGGGCTGTTGTGGCTGCATAGTTCGCCGGAGGACTTATGCCAGGTTCTGGCTCTTGAAGCAGACAGCACGCCGTATCTCAACGCGCCTGATTTGTTAGCTTTTACGCGCTCGTATTTGCACCTCCTCGCTATCCTCCCCGCTGCTCTGCTCGTCCTCCTCACACCTACGAACCTTTTCCTACTCTCAACACGGGACTCGCATAACGCCTTCGGGATTCGGTCACTCGAGGATGATGGCAGCGAGTTCTTTGGATACGGTTGTTGGCCTAATGCGAGTTACTTCAATCATAGCTGTAGTCCGAGTGTGATCAAGACGAGGGTGGGAAGAACCTGGGAGTTTCGCGTGGCGCAAGACATGAAAGAGGGGGAGGAATTGTGTATTACATATTTGAGTGGAGAGGAGAGAGCACAGTCTAGAGGGGATAGGATGGGGACATTAAGAGGAAACTGGGGGTTTGAATGTGGGTGTGTTAAGTGTGGTGAGGAAGAGACATAGGTAAGTAAAAATTGGGTAGTTGATGTTGTCAATAAATTGAGAAAATGCATGCTCAATATAGCATGATACCACTTCCTCATTTGGAAAACATGGCTTGATTAAGCGAAGACCCCGTCATCTATATCAGTGACCCTTCTTTTTACGACTCCATATATTCTTCCACTTTGTAGCTTCAAGACAAGGACCCGCAGCATGCGGCTTTCAAATCCGCACCTCTCGCTATGGCCTCTAAGTTCCGCACAGGCCACACCGACTGAGGCGTTTGCGTGGAAAGGCCAGGAATATAGTCAAAGCTACATTTCTCTATCTAGCCTGTTCTCTTTGTATCTTGCTGCGACGTCCTTTTTGTATCCCAATTCTTTCGGTAGGCTATGAATGATCCGCGCTTTGGGTCTATTGTGTCCATCTGCCGTGGCATCGTACTCTCCAGATCAATAGCCCGCTTCTTCGGCTCCATCTTTTTTACTCCCGTTTCGCCCATTACATCTTTAAAAACTTTCTTGTATCTCTTCATTTCTAGGCGCCACCAGAACCCCCAGCCCAGTAGCGTAACCATCGTAAGTGGCACAGCTATAACCCAATAGACCCAGAACCTGCCCGACACCACCCTATTTACTGAGCCCTCAGCGTCACCACCATGCTGCCAGTCAAACATGCTCATACTGAAGATTGCCGCTACGAAACTACCAGGAAGAAAAAGCGCAGAAATGAAAGCCAAGATCTTCATAGAGGTACTGTCGCGGCCTGCAGATGCAGCCAACTGCGCGTTAAGCGCGTTGTCGGCTTGCGCGATGAAGTTGTAGAGCACGTTTAGCTGTAGCGCCATGCGGGAGCTGATATTTTTGACGTCGTCGACAGCTGCATCTGCGAAGCCGATATTGGTTTCAAGAAGCTCTTTAAGCTCGTGATGCGTGCCAATTAGATCAGGTAGGTAGGGCTCAAGATGGACTAAAAGGTTGAGCACGAACTTAGTGCCCTTCAGGTTCCAGTCAGGCGATCGAGACGTAAACAAAATGCGTGTGCTATGTGTATTGATTCTGGTTGTTAGTTCTTCAGCATTAAACTTCATGTCTGGTCCTTTGCTGTCGGACGGAGGAGGACGGTTTATCTTCTGCCCGACTTTTGTGACGCCGAGTTCGTCCTCGATTGCTACAGTTTCGTCGGCTGCACCGTGGTTTATGTATGCGCGCGTTCGGGACATGTGGTGTGATAACATTAGCGAGGGGAGGATCAGGGGATGGGACCAGGTGTGGGGTACGGAGCGGATGAGGTCCAGTAATTTTGGCACTTCGAAGGAAGGTGAGTATGGCCAGCAGTACATTGGTGGCTTGAGGCTGTACATTTGTGCCATATCTGGGGTTTTCGGTCGATTGAGAACCTCTGCCCCGTAAAGTAATGCGGTAGTAGTATGTGACTCCACGTCATGCGATAGAGACAGGCCATAGTTGGCAATTTCGCGTTTTTGAGGCGCTTTGAGGACAATCGCTTCAAGGTACTGAGTCATTTGCAATCGTCGCATCACGGGAAGGGAGCTTACCAAAGCGCTTCAATTTCATCCTATCCATCTCACAGAACGTTAAATACCTTGAGAATGTCCCCGCATGGCTCTCGAATATCGATAACGTCGAAGGGTGCAGGCGGAACTCAGTCTCCATCTTCTCGAATATATCTGCGGACATCGGGAAATCCATAGGCTCATAGTTTGATCTTTCGCAGATAATTATTCTTAACTTTCCGACTATTTTGTGCTTGCTCTTGGGGGGCAGGTCCATATCAGAATTCATAATCCAACGAGGGATTTCATCGTCTTCAAGAGTCCCGTAACGAAAGTTTTCGTCACTCGCTTCCCTGATCTGGTGATGTTTAGCCAATTTCGATTAGAGGTGAGCAGGAAGCAAACATTCTCGTACTGCCAGGCCTCAATGAAGTCGACGTTGCCGCCCTTGGCTCTCCAGGCGGAGGCGTTGAGCACAGCCTCACGAGAAGCAGAGAACATAATGAAGTGTCAAATCCCTTCTCAACTAATTCATGTTTCCGTCTTCTCGAAACGATTATTTGAGGGGGATTGACAATGCATGGTGTCAAGCGTGGGATCGATGCATGCCCAGGTTGCAAGCTGACCATGTTGGACCCCGCAAAACGCCGCTGGATGAAGGTTACTGCCTCGCCCCGTGCCTGCTTTTCGGTGCAGGGGTTTACCATCGTGGGAGATTTGAAACCCCGCAACCGCAGAAATACGCTACTAACTTCAGTAGTGAGCCAGTAAACAATTTATGAGATAAGATTGAAAGTGGAAAAATTGAGGAAAGTAGGAGGAAGTCTATCATCGACGCTAACGCCTAACCAAGCACTAGCGTCTTTTTTTTCTCCTGAAGAGAAGGGCGCTGTTTTTCTATCATTATTTATTAGTACAAGTTCTGTTTGGAAGATTGACATTTGATTCAGTTTTTTACTAAATGCGAATGTTAGCAGGACACTAGTTGGAGGATAGCAAGCCAAAGTCTATTGATAAGACTGTGGTTTCGATCTCCACGAAACTAGACGAGCTCAATCATCATCCAACACTGATCGAGAAAAGCAATCAGAAAGGTAAATTCACGAGCATACTACACTGAAATGTAAGTAATTCTCGTTTCATTGATGATTGATCGCTTGGAAGTCTCCCAATAGGAAGGTAAAGAAAGTCGCTATGCTCATGCTATCCATGCTACCTACGCGACGATGCTGAAGAAGCGCTGGTCCACCATAGTCATGTGTTCTGCATAAGATATGCCAAGTTAATGCAGAAAAGGGAAGAAAGGCAAAAGAAAGGTATATCCATCTCGGCCTAACCAAAGCTACGTATCCATCTCCATTTATCCAAAGCCCAAAAATGTGTATCCAGACCGGGTTAAGGCTAATAGAATAACGGAAGAGAAAGACGAGAGACGAGTTATTAATCCAGGTTTCTGTGAGAAGAGTGTTTCTGGAGCAGCCGATGTATAATGGAGAATGAATAAGGGAGATTCCAAGAGTCGTGATGGTGTAGATCGTATATGGCCACAATTCCTACTTAGCGCTCCCCATTAGACTCAGCGCAGTTGTTGCACGTAGGACCTCCACCCCACTCAACAGCGCTCTCGATGATCATCTCACCGCAGGGATCCTTCTTACCGGACGCTTTATACCCGACATACCCCTTCCGGGCACTACCCTCGACACAAATACGCGGACCAGGCGGCGGGAGTGGATTCGGGAATGGGGCAGTCGCATGCAGCGGTACTCCAGCAACGGCATGAGGGTTGCGACCTTGGTATGCTGGGCTAAAGTTATCATAGAGACCATTGCCTCCAGGGCGGTGATGGTAGGGTTGTCTTCCAGGGTACTGTTGTGAATATGGAGGTTGTGTATTGCGTCCGAAACCAGCGTGTACATTGGCTTGAGGGTCCAAGGGAACCGCAACCCGAGGATATTGCGGTGTTCGGAAATGCGACGGGTGAGACTGGAACCTTGACGGAACATTATGTATGCTAGACCAGTCAATGGGTTTCGTGGCCCGTCCCGGACCTCCCTCGTTGCGTGTTGGATCTTGGCGGGTAACGCTGTTCATCTGTGTTTCAAAAGGAGATGTTTCCTGAGAAGAACGTTTGATATTCATGGGTAGCCCTTCTGAATGCGGCTCCATAGGAGACAGACGAGAACTCAGGAGTGGTATAGGGGAAGAGACTGTAATCTGTTTGGCCTTGCCCGGAGGAATATCCTTCAGTTCACTGACAGAATTCTCTTTCGCTTGATCAGTGGTTTCGGATAGCCTCATTTCCGCTTGCGTGTCATTAGATCGTACGGCTTTAGTGGGAGATGAGCCATTGGTGTATCCCCTCGGCTTAGGTCCGACATACTTCCCGTATTTACTCTTTTTCCTATAGGGGGTAGTAGGGACTTGATACATGTAGTGATACCATGGAATACCATTCATATCCAGCGCAAACGGATCAAAAAGCATGATAGGCTGTTGCTGCTGAGTCCCATCGATGAGAAGACCTGATTCAGATTCGGCTAACGGCTTACTGTGTTGCTGCGGTCGGAAAACTGGAGCAGTTGCCCGCAGATTCGACGTAAATTTGGGTTCCTGTGAAGGTTCGCTATGCTCTTGTCGGCCGGCTTGGATGGGAAAGGTATCAAAGCGATTCTCACTCGAGCGGCTCATTCCAGCGCAAGTCGAAGTGGTGGATGAGGCATAATTGTTAGGAACTGGACCTGATATAGTGGAGTCTAAGCCGATTGAGTGAGCTATTTGTCATATAGTGGAGAAGCATCAACTGGAATGCTTAGAATGATAGAAATCATACCGGAAGGATCCATCTTCTTCCGATGGAAGATGATGGCCGGATCTCGCTCGATCGTCACGTCGTTCACTGTTGCTACGCTTGCGGATCTCGAGGTGCACTTCTTCGGCTTTCCTTCTGTGCACTCTCTAGTTGCTATTCGCCATTCGACCAATTTATCTGTAACCTCTGCCATTGGCGAAGTCATAGGTACAGCTATGCACTTTAGCTCATTCCAAGTACTAAAAGTCTTCTCTGACAGGGAAGCCATTGATGGCTCCTCCATTTGCTCTGTGTGCTCTAAGTATGATTTGACCAGATGATGTTTGTCCTCGTTGTCTTGGACTAGAGGGCCGCCAGTTGGAATTGTGTTCGTTATTGTAATATCCTCATCTATCGTACTGGCGCACGGGCTGACTAGAGATAAAGCCTCGTCAATGGGTGCTACGGGACCTCGTGACAGTATTGGTGTTGCGACTAAACTATCGACCGTTCGAACATGCCGTGAAGAAGGTACAACTGTGGTTTCGGCTAGAGGCACGTCATGGGAAGCGACAGATACAGCAGATAATCTATCCTCATTACTACCGTTGTTGGCGATAGCAGCTCTAAGAGTCGCGTGAGAGCTCTTGGCAGTTGCGTGTGGTGGCTTGGTAGCCTTCTCCAGAACCAAAGTTTTCGCAGACATTGACCGCCTTAGTGTGGCGCCTGACTGCTGCGCTATAGACGTACTGCTGCGCTCGTGCTCATTTTTGGTAGGGACGAAGATTCGGGGGATACGCGACGATTGCGAAGGAGACGCAGGAGTACCAGATCCAGAGCTCGATGCCGAACCCAGAATAATGGGGGACCTGCGATCAGTCGACGAGGAACTCGAATTTGGTATTCTCAAAGACAGTTTTGGAACCCAAGGCTTGCTCGAGGCGGTTTTGCCGCCAGCGAACGCCAGCCTAGCATTAGGTTCCGACTTTCCTCGAGAATGAACAAATTGCAAGGATTTCGCACCGTGTTCAGATTTCGTCATCTGTTCATCACCGCCAGCGTCAGTCAAGTCCAGGTCAAGGATCTGGTAATCATGGGACACATTGGCTGTCCCAAAACTCTGCACTGAGCCTGAGCTTACTGGTGACTGCTTCGCTGACACGAATGGAGTGCTTCCAGCCGATGAGACTACTGCCGGAAGGTGTAAACTTGTATCAGAAGTACTGGCAATGCACTGGGGGACACCATCTAGACTAGATCTAGGAGCGGCTAAAGCCATAGTCGGCGATGACACTGTGATCTTGGTGGCAGAGTGTCGCCCGGGGCTTTCTCGTACAGGAGATCCAGTAGGAGTCTTTAACGCGCTCTTCGAAGGAGTATGGCGCAATATCTTCGGTGTACGTATGAACGACTGTGTAGTGATGTCGTTCTCGACAGCAGCAGCTGCATTCTTGGTAAGAAAGGTGGCCTGCTCGATGCCATGTAACTTGCCCAGATCGATCGAGCTGCGCGCGCCTCGAACTGTCCTCGTACAGAACTCATTGGGTGATTCGCCATTTGATTTCTGCTTACGGGCCTCGCGCTCTTTTGCTCGCTGTGCGGTCGCAAGGAGCGGGCCTTTCGTCTTTGCCATCCATTGGGGAGGGATCGACTTGCGTGGGCTCCGCTGATCAAAACCATAATCCTCCAGGTCAGCGGTGGTGGTTTCGTATGTTTTTTTGCCTTCGATTGTCGGGCCATCTCGAGTGTTGTCTCTAATAGTCGCCTGAGGACTGTTCTTGGGAGTAAGCCCTGCCGCAGATGGGAAAAGAGAATTGCTGTGCGACAAAGCACCTGAACTCTGTTGCCTGAAGCTATTATCGGTAGTAGGTAAGGCTCGAACGGTTTCCGTGTCAGTGACAATATTGATGTCACTCTGCCGGAGAGTAGATGAGCTGGAAACACGATTGCGAGAATTGCCGTCGTCTGTGCATGATATGTTAGTGAAGTTTCGATAAAATGTTCGCCATCCGCACATGATTCAAATCGAGCGATGATCTCCTGGACCTTACCATGTTCATGTGTAAATCTCATCGACAACGAGCCGGAGGCATATGGACTGAAAGGGATGTTTATATTCAATTTTTCGTAGCCCACGGTATCCAATGCCGGGCTAGATTGTGATGCGTGGTGTTGATGATGCTCTCCACCAGAGCCCTCTTGATACGAGTTTGCAACGTCCCGATCCGCCTGGACAGACCGTGGGATGAGATCGGCCTGGCGCAGCGCGTCGGTGTCAGGCTCTAAGGCAATTTCTGCCCAGCGGAAGGCCGTGTCAACTTCAGAGGGTGTGGCGGTAGACATGCTGCGGCTACTCTGGCGATGCGAAGTGGTTGAAGACGGCTTACTCGCGGTCCTGGCTAAGGGCGGTTGTTGTTGATGACAAGACGGCGAACCTAGTGCTAGATCTAGGCCTGGCTTGCTGGCGGGAGTGTTGTCTGTACCGGGGCTGCACCAGTAAAGATCATCACTGTGATGTGGTGAGTGGTCATGCAATGCTCGGATGCAGGATGGGCTGCATACGTCTGTTGGCGCTCGCGGGCCTTGTCGCAGTATGATGATCGATAAAACTCGGCGTGAGAGCAGGTCCCGTAATAAACATAGCGATAATAGCACATAGCTCCTGCAGCTGTCGCGGGCGAGGGCGAGGGCGAGGGCGTGGCAAGCGTAGATGGAGATATCGATGCCGCGATAGCGGATAGAGGAAGGCGTCGTGAACAGAAAGAGGAAGGGGTGGGAGAGAGAAAGCGCAGGGGAGGAAATGAAAACTATGTCAGAGAGTGAAGGTAACCTTCAAATTGCGCCTGCGATTGCCTCGCCTTTTTCGTGGTTGCGGTGAAGCTCACCACCACCGTGTGCTCCCGTGATCTACCTCACGCTCTCACAGATGGTGGGACTGACAGTCGGTTCTAGTCACAAATCAAGACGATTAGTCAAACTGTACGCCGCCCCACGGTATCTGCCAGCGCTTATGTCTCTGTCCCAGCGTACGTGGTTGGCTACGGTACTTCACCGCACTCATACATGCTGCTCGGCCATAAACCAAAACACCAAGTAAAACAATCGACAACGTTCAACACACAACAAAGTGACTTTACACGCAAAAAACTGAAGATTGTGTTGGAATTGCCTTACATGCAAAATAACTTCTGGGTATCTGCGCGCGTGTACGCAATTCAAGCCGGAGTGCACGAGGATGAAGCAAGCCTCGCTAAGCCCTAATGTCTCTGGTAGAGGGGACTCTACGCTTAATGCTGAAATACTCCAATGGACCGAACAACAGGAAGCAAGTGGTCAACGGCAGGGCAACAAAGATGTCTAAAACCTCTTCTTCTTCTTATTCTGCGCCTGCTTCTTCGCCAGCTCCTCATTCTTGCGCTTCAACTCTTGCCTCTTCCTCTCCGCCTTCTCCTCGGCGGTCTCCTCATATTCCTCCACCGGACTACTTTCAGCCTCGGTCTTGACAGCGGGCGTCTTTCTCCGGGGGGTTGGCTCGATTAAAGCCTCTTTAGTAGTCGCCACATTGGACTTGCTATTGCTCGCCCTGGTTGGAGACACATCACTGCTCTGGACAGCCGCCTTGTGCTTCCCTCCGATCTTGAATGGCTTGCGAATCGCCTTAGTGCCAGTAATAACAGTAGCTTCTACACTAGCTTCTACACTAGCTTCTAAATTTGTTCGCACAGTGGCATCGCCGTCTGCTGCTTCGTGTTCTTTTGGTATGTCATCCGTGTGCATTGAGAACGTTGGGGGAGCTGACTCGGCCATGGGTTTCCCCGACTTAGCTCCACCGATTCGAAAGCCTTTCGGGTCCTGTACAATAGATGAGCTCGACTTAGGCGGAGAAGATTGTTTTGGTTCTGGCGATCTCGCTTTCAGCGGAGATCTTGTGGTGGAAGTTCGGGGTTGGCTTTGACTCCGGCTCTTTGGTGGTGCATTGAGATCCCCCTCGTCCTCGGTACTCTCTTCTTCACTATCGGCTGGTAACTTTGATGCTGAAGGTTGTGTTGGTCCTGGCGCCTTCTTGGGCGACCCTCGTAGCTGTGAGCCATCATCAGTGCGAATTACAAGTGTCGCAAACATATAAACCAACATTGAAATGCTCATGAGTTTCAAACTCGTCTTCCGTCTCATCTTCACTTTGCTCGGATTGCAGCGTGGTAGGAGTAATCGCCTGTGCTGGCTTCTTTAACTTATAGTTGCGGTCAGCCTTAGGGCTACTCAAAGTTCTCCCAATCGACGTCCACCATAAGTTGTCCTCATCCTTTGTCTTCATCTGTGGCGGCACTTTGGGGTTACATTCAGATAGTGCCTCTTGAAACAACCCCAGAGCCGAGATCTGGCTGTCCGTCAACTGACTCGTTTCCGTCTTCCATGCATCCTCGTCGAAGGGCTGCAGTGCGGGGACATGCCGTGCTGCTTGCTCACGTTTGATGGGTCTTCTACCGGGCTTCGATCCGCCGATGCTTGGGAATGCGGTGGCCAGGTCCAGATTGCTGGACTCGAATTGATCCAAAAGCCTTGTGATTGCTTTGTCTTTTTCGGTGACACTTGAGATTAGACTGTTCATTCGCTCGTGTTGTATGTGTGAGGATACGAGCAAAGGTAAAATGAGCTCATTCGTGAGTGTGGTAGATGTCCTCTTTCCTAGGTAGAACTTCCATGCCAAAGTGCCAAGGGGTCCCGGAAGGCTGGCAGTCGCGTGTAGAATGACACCGTCTGCATCATCCTGTGTTATACGGCAAGTGGTCTCATCGGTGCTAATCAGGGATTTCCGGACATGGTCGAGGAGAATGGAGAGTTGTGTGGTATCTTGTTTGCTCACCTCGATTGGTGATTCTTGCTTTACGGCCCGTTCTACTATGGCGGCAAGATCCAACTCTTCACTCCAGATGTTGTTCAAGTCGGTGAGAAATACAGTGTAGTGCTTCGGGCCGAATTCTGGTTTGATCAGGAGCAGAGGGGTGCGCGCGTGGTTGGCGTCAGACAGCTCAAGAACGCGCCAGCAAGACATCAGGAACTGCGTCAAAACCCAGAAGTCAGTTGGTTGCGGGGGTGGGCATGCTCATATTGGAGTAGATCGCGCACGACACGTCGCGATGAAGCTACAGCAGGTGTTGAGCGCGAAAGGCAGCGGCTTACGAAAGCACGTGAAGCGGCAGCCTATCAGAGCTACGTCACTGCGCCAAGGCCGGACCTTTTCCTGGACCGCTCCGGTCCTTCAATTCGCATTCACAAAATCGCGCAAGCACACCTCAAGCCTCCTCTCTGCTCCAAATTTTGCGAAATGGCCGCTCGAAACCCTCCTCCTTGGCTCACAGACCGTGTGCGTCAGAACCAGCGGCCCCCGCCTCCATCCACAATTCCTGCGAAGCGTTCCGCGACCTCACGCGCCTCTGAGAAGTCCGCGAAACGGTCCACCAATGCACAAGAGGAGGCATGGGTTGCAGATGAAGATCGCTTCGTGCTTCAACAGTCAAAGACAAAAGCTGCGCTCCGCGTCAAGGGAGGTCGAGCAAAGCCCGTCGATTGGCTTGCTGTCACGCTCCGATTCATCGACCCTACGAAAGCACTGGCAGACGACGAAGTCGAGGACAATGAGCTGGATGTTGTGGATCCTGAGGGCGTCTTCGAGGGCCTGGGAGAGGAGGATCTGCGCGACCTTGAAAAGGACATCGACACGTATCTCACATTAGAAACAAATCGGGGCAACAGGGAATACTGGAATGTCGGTGTTCCGATATGACAGAACTGCTGCAGTCAATCAATTACTGACTTCATAGTAGGCTCTGAAAGCTATTTGTAAAGATCGAAGGCGGAAGTTCAAGTCCTCTAAAGCAGAAGCCCGCGGCACCGGCACTATCTCCGCTGACATCGACCGACTGCTCGCTCCAAAGACGTTCGAAGACCTAGAGAGCCTCGAGGTTCAGGTCAAAAAGAAGCTGGATTCCGACGAGCCCATAGACTACGATTACTGGGAACAATTACTGCGCAGCTTGCGCGTGTGGAAGGCAAAGGCCAAGCTACGCAAAGTATCACAAGAGATTATCAACGAAAGACTTCAAGTATTACGCAAGCAGCAAGAGGAGACCGCCACATCTGTGCAGGAGAAATTACAAGCAATGCTGAATGGCGCGGATGCCCTGGACGGAGACAAGCCTAGCACTTTAGCGTATGATCTTCTATTCGATCCAGAGCCCCTGTTGAAGTTGCGTGCTGAGGACAAAAACCTTGTACAGGTGGACGAGAAGAAATTCATGGATGACATCGTGAGTTATTCGAGCTATCATGGTGAAGAGCGCCTGCTGACTTGCCAAGGTTATCGAACGACGAAAAGTCATCAAACTTGGCTACGTTCCATTGCAGGACAAGTCGCAAGATGCTTCAACCAGCCTGATCAAGCCCAGAACGAACCAAACCAGTTCCACTGGTATATCGAGATTTGCCCCGGTCGAAAACGTTGATTATTCCAAGGCAACGACGGCTCTTTACGAGAGAGAGGTCGCTCGAGGAGTTGAAGATGGCGAGGAAATCTTTACCGGCGAGGAGGAGATTGCATCTTCCAAAACACAATGGGCGGGCAAATACAATGCAAGAAAGCCGCGGTATTTCAATCGTGTGCAGATGGGTTACGAATGGAACAAGTACAACCAGACACATTATGACCACGACAACCCTCCACCGAAAGTCGTGCAAGGTTACAAGTTTAACATCTTCTACCCCGATCTGATCGACAAGGGGAAGGCACCGACCTACAAGATTGAGCGTGAGAATGGCAGGAAGCGTGGCGAGTCTTTTGCACCCGCTGGTGAGGATGACACATGTTTGATTCGCTTCATCGCCGGGGCACCATACGAGGATATTGCTTTTCGGATCGTTGACAAGGAGTGGGACTACAGCGCCAAACGAGAACGTGGTTTTAGGAGCAGTTTTGATAAGGTAAGCTTCGCTTCCCCACACTCGCGATGTTGTTGCTAGGGTGTACCTCACACAATAAAGGTTGTGGTCTTGAGGCTAATTTATTACAGGGCATATTGCAACTTCACTTTCAATTCAAAAAGGTAAATCAATTGCAAGTTGTGCCTACATAGCAGTGCACTAAACTAACATTGCATAGATATACTATCGGAAATGATCAATTGCCCTTTCATTCTCCGTTGCCTTGCCCTCCTATGGTTGGTTTAAGACGTTGCATCTGGAATAGTAGAGAGAGCTCGGAGAGTGACAGGACGACGGAAATGCATATGAATATGTACTCATCGCAATCTGACACTCACCGATTGGGCCCAGGCATCGGATTCACAGCGTTCGGGTCGATAACATCCCATGCGGTGCTTTGCACTAAGCAGCCAGGTGGCATGAGGTTAGGCCATTCATCCGTTCATTTTTCATGTGTTGAACTTATGACAGTCTCTCCGTTACTTAAAGTGGTCCCCTGGATGTATCAGTCGAGCTGAGGCGGGGCCATTCTGGTGTCGTAAGCCACTCAGGCACAAACACCACAACTAGTAGTGAAATGAAGTCCTAGATTGGAGAATAAAGGCCGTAAAGATTGTGTCACATCCCGAGAGGTGGGGCGCCCAAACGGCTACCCACTGCTGCCTTCATTGCCTTAACTGCCTTGACTTCCGGTACTGTCTTCACAGCAGGCACCTTGCATGCTGTTCGATCTCCGACAAGCCCGCTTCCCGATCCTATTGCGTGACAGCCGAGTTTTGGATATGGCAGAAGTTTGCACGTGAGGCAAGTCGCAGTAGATTGTGCTTGCCCGAAGCAATTGTTCATGTGCTAGAATGATTTCATCACACTCTTTGTGAAAGAAAGGTGCTTGACAATGATATCTTTCCAGTGCCCTGACAGCACGAACAATAGCGACTTTTCCCAGGCAGTGCTTTCGGCTTCTAGAAGGTCTGCACGAAAGCCTGGAGTACGGGCAGAGACAGTGACAGATGGTTGGTGGGGCGTGTCTTGCAGGGCGACATTTGGTTGCTCAACGTTGCAATTCGTCTGCGGGTTTCCGTCTTGGCTCACACTAGAGCCTCACAAGATCGCCGGCAATGTGAGACCGTTGGCTGCAGATGTAGGACAGTAATGTCATGTCTCTTGCAGCTGTCGGTGATGCATGGGGCTTGCATACGGCGCACGGCTGAGCCTTAGGCCATCAAATTCGGCAGCGACTGAGTCTGCCGCTCACCGAACCTCGTGACACTACCTGCAGCGGCAGTCCAGTGCAACGATATCTCAGTTTGTTTGTTCCCATCCCCAGAGCGTCAATCTCATATGTGCGCTGGCAGCAGCCTCCCGCTTCCGCCGTAACAGTGAATCAATTCTGCGCCCAATCCAGGGTCCACCAGGGCCATGAAAAGCGCTCAAATGTCTCGGTGTTCCCATCACCCATCTAGAAAGGTCATTTACCTCTTCGACTGCAGCGTTCTCACCAGTTGCCCTGTCTTACGAATACCGTTGGCAGTGTCTATCGTCAGACATCAACTTAGTGCCACAATCTATCTATAACCCCCTATACCCATCAACAGGAGTCACCTCGCGGCCATGCAACATCCGCAGTCGCCCCATCAACCATCCTCTATAGACATAGTAGGTGGTTTCAGCAACTTTATTCCTACCAAGGACCCGTTTTGTACCCAGGTCCCACTTCACTCTAAGGGGCCGTTATCTTCTGTCTCTCCCAGGTCACCTGTGATGTCGACCACCATGACGACTGCCTACCCGGAATGTGTATCTTTTAAAAAACCTGGTCATTCCTCGTCACTTATGGGTCTCGATGATACTGCTGCATCCCAATGGGCCGCCCACCGCGACCTTTCCATGTCCCGCCTCGGCCAGGAAGCTGGCTATTGCATTCCTCCTCAATATGCGCCAGGATCCTCAGGTCTCTTCGACTATCCTCAGAACGGGATACCATATACCGAGAACTACAACATGACGTACTCTCCTCACAATCTCGGCG
>BLYF01000121.1:83229-128595 GCA_014905255.1 Herpotrichia juniperi
CCCGTTCGTACACAGGCGAACTTGACCTCACTAGCTTGTCGTCCAATATGAATATGTCAGAGTCTCACCCACCCTCGGCGTACCAGATCGAACCACCAAAGCCACAAGGTGTTATGGACTTCCCAGATCAAGGCATCTCCGGCCAACTCCTGCAATTGAGTGATGACTACGAGCATCAGTACTCTACCAGCATCAAGGCTAAAGATCACGGTGGCTACGGCAGCCCCTATAGCACAGACGCGACACGCCGCTCCACTCCGCATTATGACTCCCCTATCACCTCACATGACTTGAAGAATGAATGCGATGAAGAAACCCCTGTCGACAAGGAGCAGCCGTATGCACAACTAATCTACCGCGCACTCTTGGGAGCACCTGGCAAGACCATGATTCTTCGCGACATCTACAACTGGTTCAAGGAAAACACCGACAAGGCCGCAGACAAGAGGACTAAGGGATGGCAGAATAGTATCCGCCACAATCTCTCAATGAACGGGGTGTGTAAACCTGCTTCTATTCATCGCGAATCTTGCTAACTGTCATAGGCATTCGAGAAAGTCGACCAACCTTGCGAAGAATCGAAGAAGGGCTTCATGTGGAGACTCACCGACGAAGCTGTCTGCGAAGGCGTCAAGTCCACTACTCGCTACCGAAGCAAGCAGCCGAAGAAGCGTGGTAATCGCTCACAGCATCCTCCTCTGCCGCAGCGGCAGGCTTCTGGCGCGAAAGGCGGCCAAGCGACTAGGAGGTCGGCGAGGATGCGCAGATCCAACGGCATAAACGAGGCGTACAGGAGCGAACCATACATATCGAGGTCGGTACCGACCTCTTACGACCCATCCTTCGATCCAAGAAGTACCGAAATCGCCATACCCAACGATCGCTCTCCAATGCAACATATCCAATCTTCATACTACAGCCCAGAATCGGACTACTCGGTGCAAGACGACTTTGAACGCATGTTAGGACCTCGTGGCGTCGACTTGGACCTGCTTCCTGCACGTTCCTATTCGGCCTCGCCGCTATCACACGGCTGTCATGATTCGGCGTACGTACTGTATCAGGACCCATCAGAGCCGTTGTTCTCCAACTCGCCCTCTCCATCGACGGACGACCCACTGACTCCGACCTCTCCAGGCCTTAGCTGGGGAATGGATATGAGTGGGTTTCCGAGCGGGCCTTGCATATTCGACGAGCACGCTACAGCATACCGCGAAACGATGCAGTGATGGTTCGCAAACGGCTCGGCCCTTTGACATGTTCTTGCATGTTTGTGGATCTGGCTCCCCGTCTTCGGGCCAATCTGATTCCACATCGACTCCAAACCCCCACTTCGCCTTCAGTTCGTGCATACTGTACAGGCGCCTTTATGTGTTTAACGATGATACGCAAAGACGTCGGATAGATTATGCACAATTCTTACGACACATATCACGAAATGCCCCAGATGTAATGCTACTTGTTCTTTGATCTTTCGTTTTCCTAGCATTTCGGTTCTTTATTGCATCATCCAGTTGCCTGGCATTTGCCTTCTGATTATAGACTTGTTCATGCGTCATGATTGTTACGTTACATAGAAAGCAGTCCCAACAACATAGAAGGAGTTCTGCATGCTGTTCGAATTTGCGCGAAAATATCGTGCATGTACTTTTAGCGTGGATGGGTTGGTGGCACCTGCATGAGCTGCAGTTGTAGAAATATAGTCGTTATTGGTTCTGTTCATATTCGATAACTCTGTTACCTTTGCGGTCTGTCGTTCCTACCGTTGCTAGGTTAAGCTTTCATAAAACGACTAGGTCCACCCCACTAACCTCTCTTCCCCCCTCTTCCCACAACGCACTCAGAAGTGCTTTTTCCTTGCCGCTACGAAGCACGTTGTCCCTCACCGCCACCACCGTCATTACTGACCACGAAAAACGTACAACTACGAGGACGTTGGGCCCCACTCTCAACTAGTGATTCCTAGCCCGCATACCCGTACGTTTTCAAGGACATGGGTTCTTGTCAATCTATGAAGAGCACACTTGGGTATACGGCTTGATTGGACGCCACATTCGAGACGAGCGACACTTTGTCAGCCCACTCTGTTCAGACTTTGTCTAGAATAACCATGATGATACCCATCACTTCTTCGACGATTCGTGTGCGTGGTCAGAAAAATCCTAACTCGTTGGTCATCCCACCTTCTCGGCTTTTGGGGATTCAGACACCTGCCGGTACATATGCACGCCAACGACGGTTACGGTACGGACCGGGGCCCGTCGGGAAGGTAATATCTGCCCTGAGAGTCTAGCCCGATTGTGATGAACTTCACATCCTTCCCACATATTGATCGACGCCACCAAACTCGGCCATCATTCCTTCGCCACCATTCAGTTGCGGGAATTCGGGCCAAGCCATGCACCTGCAACCAGTCTGTCGGGAAAATCATAGCGAGAGAGCGGCTCGACCGCGATTATCACGAGAAGAAGAGGCGTTGCGCATCTTTCGTCTCGGGGTTCCTTTCTAGACATTGTCTCCGATCGCCTTGGTGTCTGTAGGACCTCGATGGCCAAGCGATGCTCAACGGTCGCTGAATCACCGGGCCCTGAATCTTTGTATGACGGTGTTCGAGTTCTAACCTCCTAAAATGGTGATTAGAGAGAGATTGAGTCCCCAAGAGGGTCCTGTGTGCTAAGCGTGGCTGATATGTTCGTAGATCGGGAAGGTTTAGCTTCCCTTCGAGCAGGAAGCCCTCCTTCGACCTGTTTGGCTTTCATACCTTTACGGTTCCGCTAAAAGTTCACGTTTTCGTCAGATAGTTCTGCTGCTCGATCACTGCCATATTTTGGAGCCAATCATCACACATTTGTCACCGTTACGGTCCTGTCGCCTGGAAGCTGCCCGACAATCTTCCTGCAGACTTAATCTGTACCTTTTTACTCTCTCCTTATTCGCAGCCCAGATTTTAGGTTCGTCTTTGGTCTGCAGTGTGGTGGAACTTCCTGTCAGCTCGTACGATGCACGTCGCAAGCCTGGTCCGCTTTAGTTGTAGTTCCGCTGCACGCAGCCAAATGCGTGGACTCGAACCGCGTTATCATAACTGTGTCCAGTGATCTTCCTATCCATACGCCTTGGTTTTTTGCATCGCTGGTTACACTACATTGCCTTCCCAACCTCCCCGTGAACACTGACTGGGTTAATGAAGCCACACAAACTCGACGTCGCAAGAGGGCCTAGGGATGGCGAGATAAAGATGTTGTTGCAAGTTTTTTTTGGTACAGTCTGTCAACCAATTCTTGCACAATTCAACTAGAGTCGTTATAGGGAGCGTTTTGAATATGCAGCCCCCAGCTGTTCGTAGCTGAGCACGCCACCCGCCACCTCAGACGACACGTGGACACCGTAGTGACTTATTCTTCGCCTAGTTCTCGTCGAGAATACAGAAAGACGGCTAGCAATCCAAGCCAATATAACGCCTTCTGAAATCTGAACAGAATGTGATGTGCGAGGTTTCAGATGTGACCTGTTGCATCTGCCATCACTCTGCGAGGATCTGCATTATTCTTCCTTTACGCTTCATACGGCGGAGGGTTTACCACAGCCTGGCAGCCGCAAATGTTTCGAATCCAGAAATGCCCGAGTCACTCTCATATCAGCTCAACCAATGGTCTCGGTGAATCACTGTGCGATGTTAGATTGTTTCTCTTGGCTCATGAGTTGCATGACTATTCTGCATTTATCTTGCACCGTCCATCTACGATCGCATCGGTATCGGCGATGGCCACGCATTTCAACGTTATTCAACTGCAATCCGGGCGCATGGAACGATCGTAAACTCCACATTCGCGGAAGGAAACTAGACGATATGCACAACTCGTATGACTTCGAAGTCCCACGTGGGATGACCCTCCCACCTCCTTCCTGCAACCTTTAGTTATTTGTTGCGGATGATGAGCATGCATCCCTTCCCGCCTCCACACGGCTTGCGGATCTAGACTACTCTTTCCCCGCGGCTTGACAGCTCTATGCCAGCTCATATCACCCCCAAAATCGCCGTGAGCGCAGTGCGTCTTAGGCGCAGGCGTCCTATTAATACGATACCTAGACAATGGGTATGGCGCCGACCTAGGCGGCCAATGGTATGAGGTCGGAGGTATCGTGCTGCACATCAGGGCCGGAGGGTGTTCGCATCCCAGTCACAACGAGCACGGCGTATGCAAGACCCTTGTACTGATTGTGTTGTGTATCCACTCCATCCGGACTCCTCTCTCCTTGCAGTGCATACGAGACCTGAAAGAGTATCTAGCATATACCGCACGACTTCGTGTATGCAATAGCTGGAAGGCCCAAGGGCTTTTCCAGAGTGGCCTTTCGCTTCTAGACCCAGGGCACACTTGGTATATGGGTATAGCTTTCAACATTGCTCGCTTCCTGATTTCATGTGCCCATGCATCCTATTGTGGTATGCCCTTACCCCGTCTCACTGGCGTGAGTTGGAAGGGAAGACGACGAGATGACGAGGCGATGAGAAGACGAAAGAAAAAGAGCCATGACACGGTCGATACAGGCCTAATTGAGGAAGTCGATAACTATATTGGCGCACTGATGAATACAATAAGAAGAAGCGATCAACGGCCTGGCATGGGCAGGTAGAGACAGTAGGGTTTAGCAATGCTGTGTTAGTATGCACTAGACGCACTGCAAGTAAATGTGAGAACGGTTCTGCACATGCTCACAGAGGGAAACCGAGGCTGCGAGAATCGAAGTCCAAGTCGGCCCTCGACGTCTTCATCTCGGGCAAACCCATGTTTCTCCACGCCTCTCCACATCAACTACGATCCGGGGTAACACTATCCACCAATGACATGCCTGTCTAATCTCAAGCCCGAAAAGGCGGAGATAAGCCAGGCCAAGGGGAGCTTAGCATGTGGCTCGAGCACGTGGCGGTGCGGGGATTTCTGGGCGTGAAGCCTTGCACGACGGATAAACACAACGACTCCTCCGTCCCAACGCGCAAACCCAATTTCTGTCCCTGGCCCCAAGACTCGCGCCCCGGCTCGTGGCAATTTCTCTACTATGGCTATATTAATGCTGCAGGGCCTCTGCTACTATGAGGCTCTCCATCCCTCAGGCCTCCGACATCCTGGCTTCTCCGACGTCGACAACCTGAAAAGTTAAAGATGCGCCTCTCATCGTACCTCGCGGTAGCGCTGCTTGAAGCGTCGGCTGTCTTTGCTGCGCCGTCGTCTTCCGAGGATATCCTCCCCCGTGGTGTTGCATCCAAGCGGCCCAACTTCTCGGTCGGCCCTAAACACCCGGGCAGGCTGTTCCCCACCTCGCCCAAGCGGACAAAGACTTGCTATGTTCCGAGCTTTGGAAAGGGCAAGGACGATTCCGTCAACATCCTCAAGTCGATCAAGCAGTGCAACAATGGAGGCCATGTTGTCTTCGACAAGGGCAAGACGTACACGGTTGGCACTGCCCTGGACTTGACCTTCCTCAAGCACGTTGATCTTGGTACGTCTCCTTGAACTCCCCATATCCGTCCTCAATCGCTGACCAGCCGCCGTTACAGACATCCAAGGCACGATCCAGTTCACAAATGACACCGACTACTGGCAAAAGAACGCCTTCAACCAGGTTTACCAGAATGCGACCACCTTCTTCCAGCTCGGTGGCGAGGACGTCAACGTCTACGGCGGCGGAACCGTTGATGGCAACGGCCAGGTCTGGTACGATCTCTACGCCAAGAACATCTACATCCTGCGTCCGATCCTGTTCGGCACCATCGGTCTCAAGGGTGGATACATCGCGGATATCAACATGAGGTACAGCCCGCAGTGGTACAACCTCGTTGCGAACTCCACCGATGTGGTCTTCACCAATATCACGATTGAGGGAACGAGCAAGAGTGCGAGCCCGGCGAAGAACACTGATGGGTACGCTAACACCTTCCCACCTTTCTTCACACAACATTAGCTGACAAGTTTTTGCAGATGGGACACCTACCGCAGCTCCAACATCGTAATTCAAAACTCGCACATCGACAATGGCGACGACTGCGTATCCTTCAAGCCCAACTCTACCGACATGGTCGTGCAAAACCTCTGGTGCAACGGCAGCCACGGCATCTCTGTCGGCTCCCTCGGCCAGTACATCGGCGAAGTCGACATTGTTAAGAACATTTACGTCTACAACATCTCCATGTCCAACGCTTCAGATGGCGCTAGGATCAAGGTCTGGCCGGGCATCTCATCCGCCCTTTCCGGCGATCTGCAAGGTGGAGGTGGCAGTGGCGCTGTGTCCAACATCACCTATGACACCATGGCTATCTCGAACGTCGACTACGCCATTGAGATCACGCAGTGCTATGGGCAGAAGAACTTGACGCTATGCAATCAATTCCCTTCCAACTTAACCATCAGCGACGTCACTATCAAGCACTTCAAGGGTACCACGAGCAAGAAGTACGATCCGCTAGTTGGATACTTAGTGTGCTCCAGCCCAACGACATGTTCGAATATCAAGATCGAAGATGTTGTCGTTACTAGCCCCACAGGCAAGAACGGGTACCAGTGTGGATCCATACCTGGCATTGAGACACAGGTCAACTGCACAAAGACGGCATAGTAGAACCATAGTTGAAAAATTAATTTATATGATTTGGCTTGCGAAGAGCATTTAACCGCACCACTGATCACTTGAGTGCACTTCATGATCTGAAAGCCGCTAACACTCAACATCCAAGCTCTCCACCCTTCTCCGCCCTTAACCCAATCTTTCCCCAAATATCCACACCCTCTCTCACAGTCCTAAGCCCGGCACCTCGATCTAACATCTCTACCGCATGTTCCCCGCCCACTTCCAAAAAGCCACACGTATCGCAAGCTCTATGCTCGCACTTCTTACATTCCTGGCCATAGTAGCCTGGCACAAGGACGTGGTAGTGGCCATCAAGGTGCGCATACACATTGAAATGCGTCGCTGTTGTTAGGGCGTTGTAAGGAGGCAGAGAGGTCGAATGTGGGCCTATTGAAAGCGAGAAGGGAGGCAGTGGGTTTGCAGTGCCTGGGCGAGAACTTGGGAAGGGTCTTAGGGAGAGAGGAAGTGGGCATTTGCAGCAGCGCCAGCGGAATGTTACTGGCACTTCTGGGGAGGGCTGGGGGTTTGCGTGCCGTAGGGCGGGATGTGAAAGGTCGGAGACGGCGTAAGTAGCAAGGCCTTGGGAGAAGTGTTTAGGCATTGTTAGTGTTAAAAATGGTGGGTTACGAAGGAATGCTGATATGCGGGAGCTTTGAAAACCAGGGAGGTAGGCTTCTTGAAAGTTTGTTTAACGAGATATTGGAGTGGGTGCAAATTCATTTATATGACCTGATAACATGACTATGTGAAGTAGTATGGTGTTTTCTGGTGTGAATGTTAAGGGGGTGCGTTAAGTTTAGGATGATGTATGGCTGGTGGTTGAATTCTAGCATTAAGGTGGAATGCACGATTACTATTATAGCTTTTCATATCTGCTAGACATTTGTAAGACATGGAGTTTATTAAGCTCTCCGTAGAACACTTTTGTAAGCGTGTACACTCGTAGTAAATAGGCGTACAATAATCTTCATGTTAAAATTTGAATGAGCACATGCTTTCATATTTATTTCACTTGCCTGTTGCTTGGATATCCGCTAGCTCAACTAGTGACCTCAACTGGACGCGCTACGCTTAACCTCCCCCCAATTTGTACCACAAACCTCAATCTACCTAACCCCAACTTCTTGTCTACTCTTACCACGCCTTGTATGTCCGCAGTCTGAGAATCTTAGTCTCTCGTTCTCAACAACAAGTCTGCATAGCACAGCACTATTTGACCATCGTATTGCCCTTTGTTCCGTCCATGACAAACTCGTAACAGCCTTCATATCGAGTCGCACTCTCAGTGTTTTTCCTAGCGTCGGCTCTTCAACCTTTGTGGTTGAACAGATCCTAGAGCTCATCCGACGGCGATGGGGCCGTAAGATTCGGGATTGAATGTGTCGTAATATCTGGCGTCGATGTATCCCGAGGCTCGATACCTGAAGGTACAGACCGCCCAACCCGACGCACATAGCTTATGCAATCAGAGGAGGCAATTGACACTAGACTATGAAGAATCGAGGGTAATAGAGACGTCACATTTCGCCTATGCATGCGCTTTTGGAGATTTAACATCGTCATGGTAATTGACTGAGTGAGCTAAATCCTATAAATGGAATATCATGATGCTCATATGTGAGTAGGCATGAGCAATAGTGATGGTGTTCATAACATTGATGAGATACAGTGCGTATTTTGAGGATGGGGAATGAGATATGTGGTGAGAATGGGTCCATCCATGTTGCGCCTTCCTGTCATATTCACAACATTAGAAGGTTGTTACAGTGCACATGGTCCTCCTACCCATTCAGATAAGATTTTATTTCGAATCGTCCTCAATCAAGGCTGCCTACTGCGTGTTGTACCAACGACCTTTCCATCCCGAGATGGCACACTGACTGAGCGGAATTTTGCGAAGCACTTTGGCAAACCATCTGGGAAAGCAAAGAGCCTTCAACGGTCGCTTGAAGAGCCGGCTTGGTCCCCACAATCGATCTTTAGAGGTAAAAGTGATCGTCCAAGGTGAAGGTACGCAATGAACCCAGCATCTACTTACGGGCCGAGCTTCGGTGCTATTACATCCCCATTGCAAGGTATAATAGTTCCACGACCATGAACCAGGCACTCGGTGAAGCGATCACCTGGATCGTCACAATCTTCGTGATCTTCGGAAAAGTCATGTTCCCGGCCCCTCAAGGTCAAGATGGTAACGATCGTCGAAATGCACGAAACCTTGGCTGTTGGGGTTCACGATGGGCATGGGTGGAACAGGCCACGAGCAAGTCTATGCGAATGCGGTCTGCTGATCGCTCTGGTTTTGCTCGAGATGGCATTAGACTCTCTCAGGGCATCTTCTTCAAACGCTAAAATATAAAAATGTCCTCTGCTCACTTCTGCTTACTTGTACTGCGAGATCGCTTTGGGGCGGATGTCAGAGTACCACATCAATACATAAGCCTTCATGCTAGAGCATCAAGAAGATTAGCCTTTTTGACGCGACACAGAGAAGTCTGTAGAGTACCTCGCCTCATCGGACCAACGCAAAGGAAACTAATCGTCTTGAGCCTGAATGCAGCTTCAGTGCTGTTGTTGGACATGGCCCAAGTGATCTTTCACCATCAGGTCTAACGTATTACCGTGTACTGGAGTCGCGCTCGCTCAGCACTTGAAACGTGCTTGCAATGCCGGATATAGTAGCGATGACATTCATAGGTGGAGGAAGTGTTTGGATATTGGCATATCATGCTGTACTGTCGAAGACATGGGTGCAGCACCTCCAAATCTGAGGTATCGAGTGACAAAATCTCCCGAAATAGACACGGCTTGCTTGCAGGCCATTGTCTCAAAAATCCGAAAACAGAAGAATCCCGAGGACCAAAGATAATCACATTGATGGTTCATTGAATCGCGAAGGAGGATGAGAGGGTTGGAATATTTTATTGTTCTTCCAGGCGTCCATCGCTACATTATTGGATTATACATTATATAAGTTTTATCATTCATAATATCTATATCACCTCCACCGAGGCTCTTCTCCCCTCAATACTTCTTGGAATACATCTAGGCATAGATATAACAGAACGGCCCGGCAAGGGTGTGGCTAGCATCACGGATAGTGATCGTGGGCGCACCAACAAATCCAGCATCAATAGTATCATCGAGAGTGGCGTTGCGGCTGGGAGGAGTGTTGTTAACAGTGATGGTAGCACCGATAGCATATTGGCGGTTCTTGATGTCCAGATTTTGCCACGTCCACCAGGTGCGGTCAATCATGGCGTGGTGGAGGTAGAAAGCAGGGTCACCGGGGGAAGCGAAGAGGTCACCTCCGGGGTCACCACCAATGGTAAAGTGACCAGCGGTGTGAACACCGAGGAAGCCGTTGGCGAAATCACCCTGCATACGAGTGCTAAAGGAGGCAAAGTCCTTGTAGTTCTTGATAAGATCAGCAACGTCGGAGTCCTTGGTCCAGCCCTGGGATGCGGCGGATGAGATGTCGCGACGCAGACAGCGGGGGTTGTATCCAAGTCCAGTGAACTCAGGATTGGGAGTGTAGTCCGCAAGGACGGGAGCTACAGGGCCGAGGTTGACTTTCCAGCTAATTATATATTAGTATTTAAAATTTGACGATCCGAATGCGGTTAAAGCACTAAAGCTGTGGGGGTAAGATTTGACTTACTCCTTGAATGGGCCTGACTTGATGCAACCTCCTCCGTTACCAGGAGGAAGTCTGACACCGCACGAATCATTGGAGGGAATACAGGTGTCGTTGCGTCCAGCCACGTAAGCTCCATCTCCAGACATGGAGTAATCAGAGCCGTCAAACATGGGAGATGTCGCTGGACTATCGGCCCAGCGTGCCCAGTTGTAGTACGGTTGGTATCCAGTGTAGCCGCACTCATTGCGAAGCGCCTGCTCATAGATCCAGGTGAAGTACCGATGCCATGACAGAAAGTTTCCCTGGGATTGATTAGTAATTTATTGGTAACAGTTGCAGTGAAGATACATACAGTTCCGTGAATTGATAGAGTCTGGTTGATGTGGGTAGCCACGAAGTCATCATAGCGGTTCTTCACACCAGCAGCAAGGGCAGTAGGCGTCTTTCCGGGCTTTTTGGACAGGCATTGAACAGCGGCGATGTAGTTCTTCTTCTCGCTAGGGAGAAGTGTTGACCTGTGGCGGATTAGATGTGGTTGTGTAAAGACCAAGATGGGAGGACTCACCATTCCCTTCGGATGGCGACGTTCTCCAGAGTGCAGGTCTTAGGGCTAGGGTAGCCCTTGATTGCAGTGCTCAAACCGAGGTTGAAAACACCCTGCGCAGCCAGAGCATCGATCTCCAGGAAAAGGGAAGCTCGTTCTTCAAGAGGCGCTGCACCAACGCTGCTTAGCAGCGTAGCCGCCGCGAATGTCGAAATCTTCATCGTGATTTGTTGTTCAAGATTTGAAGAAGTACTGTTCGAGGATGGCCTGACGATATATTGTTGTTGAAAGCGGGAAGTAAAAAGATGGTACACAAACAGTGGAGTCCAGTAATTAAGTTGAAACACAAATGATGAAACCCGGATTGCAACAATATTAATGCGCCTTAAGGATTTCCGGGAGGATTGTTGGCGTTGACTTGACCTGGCTGCCGGGTAAAACAAGAGGATAAAGAGACAATATATACAATCCGCCAAATTGCTAGTGGCACAGTCCACTCGCCTTGCACATACTCTTAGATTCTCAGGTCACAGCCGCGGAGCCGCAATGTCCAATAGTTCGGCGCCTAGGCATCTTTTCGGAAAGGTGACGATAACTATTGCAAAAGTCAGGGTCAGGCATTAAATTAGCAGGGGTTCAATGCTCTTTTCCAAATGGGAGTGGGGCGAAGCCTTTGGCGAGCAACTTCCCGCTCGTAACCAATATGCCGAAGCATGGATCTTTATTGAAAGTAAAGGGATGCCTGTACTGCGGCGTGGAATGAAGCTTTTGATTACGCAGTTTGTGCCTGAGAGGTGGTGGTGGCTCACGCCTGTGTAGATATGGCTAGCGAATCCGAACATCATTTGTTCTGGAAGAGTGGATGTGGCGAATTGTGGGGCAAAGGCGTGTGGCTTCAAGGTTCTTCCCGCTCCCGATTTGCCGGCTACGGAGCCGAATTGAGTCAACTGACAACGTGGGCCTCGGGGCACCTTCTCCACCAACACCGAGGGCGTTCTAGCATGCTAGATGCGGCAGCAGAGGAGCATGTACTGTCAAGGCCCCAAGGGCTGGTAGGTCCATTGTGGTGTGGGAGTCGAGCCTTCACTGCGCGCTGAAGTTCTCGTGACGGGAAAATTGGTCGATCGTTCTGATCGGAATGCTGTTGCTACCACGCTTATGGTACGTTTCTAGGATGCAAATCGTCAACTTTGTCGCCCAGAGGGTTGTTGGTTTTTAAATTTAGAGGTCGATGGGTTCAGAATAGCGAGGTGACCGTGCCACATCGTCAAACGGTCTCAACGGGGATGGGAAGCTTCATATGTTGAGGCCCTGCTGTAATGCTTGACATGGCGAGAATGAAACATAATCAAGTGTCATGGTTTAGTCCTTGCAGTATGATGAAGAAACTGCGCTTTCGAGTCCCCAACCTGCACCATCTTGTCTTCTTCTGAGTGACGCGTGAACACATGAAAAAGCAGTTCAGTCCCGGTGGTTTGGGTCTGGGTTTGCGATAAGGACGCGTGGACTACTCATGCGTCCGGGTAGAGCTGCAATCACGTGTAGGGGCTCAGCTCCCAATCTATTTGGTCCCATAAAACCTCAGAGTATCAGTGCGAGACACTTGACTGCAGCTCCACCTGGTTTAACGAGTGGGGAGGTTATCGGATATCGGAGACAGTCCTACTCTAGCTAGGCTGCCGTCGCCTTCAACGCATCAACAAGATTTGGCGATGGATCGCTAGAGGAGCCGGTTGTCGCAATCGGGACTGTGGGGTCCTGAGTACATTCGATAAAGATGCGTTCACGAAGTGATTGTCGACACGCAATCGCAGATTCTTTGGGGGGCAAAGAGGCTAATGAAGAAAAGTCTAAGGAGCCCAAAGACCTCGGTTATGATGAGCAGTTTTCAAGAATGCTATCATGTGTTGAGGACATGGCTAGTCATGCTAAGCTTCTTCTCGATGGTGCCGCTGACTAGCGTTCCATAGGCTGCTTCGGCTCCGAGATTATCCGTCTATCCGAGTTGAGACAAAAATCGCCGCACTACCAAAAGTCACCTCTTGTGGTCTCTGATATCTACACAGCAGAGTAGATCTTGTGGTTTTGCTATGAATTACAAAGATGATCGTAAAGTATCTTTTCGCATTAAAAGATAAGCATCTAAAGGTGTTGTTCTAAATCTGTGCCGCGCAAACACGTACGGAGTAGTATGGTCTTTACTTTATGGAAGCGAGATTTGGTAGGATTAGCCGTTTTGGTAGTGCGGCCTTTTTGTTACCCGCGTGCGCACAAAGCGACCTGGGTAGCAGCAAGCGGTACGATCAAGCTACTATTACACAATAATTACTAGTACCTGCTTCTATTACTACGGCTGTAATGTGGCTAAGCGTTTAAAACTGACACAGATACGGACATGCCCACCTCTGCAGAATTGCAGGACCGGCTTTGCCACGAGCTCCAGTTGCACGTCTTGCGCTTCGTCACGTATCAAGTTTCAATTCTATCCATGAGGCGTGACGCAGATTTCGAGCCAGCCTGGATCGTTGGGCAGAAACGCACATCTCGTTGCTCTACATAGTACCTCCTCAGGGGACGATGGACTCGGCGGGAGCACCCTGATCTATTGTCTCTCCAGCTCGCGACGCAAGCGGCCGTCATCCGTCCCTCAGGTCGCTTGGGGAAGCCGGCCGCCAGTGCTGATGTGGCTCACGCCCGTCAGAAGTTCCTGTCACACGTGGCGTGAGTAGTATTGTGGTAACGATACCGCAAGTAGTAAGAGCAACGACCCGGCCACTTTCATATGTCTAGCCAGGCTCATTCTTCTCTAGCCCTCCTCGCTTCGAAGGAGAAGAGGCAGAACACGAAAGGCAGCATGCATAGACTTAACCAGAAAGAGAACTAGAGAACGAAGGAGAGCTACACTTCGCACGGAAATCCACCTATCAAGGCCTCCAAGATGCACGATCTGGTAAATCTTAGTACCTGCAAGCCGAACCATGCGACTTGAGCCGATGGTCCCTGGTTTCTTCCACGCTACCCAAATCTGTGACAGCCATCGACGGGTACTGACATTATCCCAAGCAAGGCGTTTCCTTCTTAGTCGAACGTTGCACGCCCCGGGTGCTCTAATCTTTTAACTTTGTGATCCTCCCGCATCTGGTTGGGACGCAGTCTTTACCTCTATTCATATAAGTGCAAGGCCGGACCCAAGCACCCGTCGTGAGCGCTCATCATATCACGATACACGACCGATCGGCATCCTCAGTACCTCAAATCCATACGATCACCGCAATGCCTGCGTGGACCCGGGAGAGTGTTCGCGATGAGGCGATCACGAGGAGACAGGCCGCAATGCCGATATACTCACCAGACGACACCAATGCTCCTGAGATACTTACGATCACGGGCTGTTTCTTTGCAGCAGCAGCGACTGTGGTGATTCTTCGATGCTATGTTAGGATATCAATGCTCAAAGTGTTCGGACTCGATGACTACCTAATGGTCGTAGCCTTGGTATGCATAACACTGTAGTTTGCAACCGGTATACTGATTTCATTTAGATTCTTGCTGCAGCGGTCTTCGCATGCTTCAAACTGGAAACAGATTATGGACTTGGAAAACACTTCCTGGTGCTCATCGTCGACCCCGTCAACTTCACCAAAATCGCCCACGTCCTCTACTTCCATTCGCTCATCATCATGGTCGGCGTTTCGATGGTCAAAATCTCAATTGCATTATTCTTGATGCGACTCGCTCCCAAACGCTCGCACGCACACTTTCTCTACGGCGTTATTGTTTTCATAGTGTTGATCACAGTGGTTTGTGCAATGACTCTGATCTTCCAGTGTTTGCCAGTTTCAGCTGCATGGAACAGTGCACTTCGTCCTCCACCCTTTGGTACTGGTACTGCGAAGTGCTACAGTAATACTATCTTCCGGAACCTAGGCATGATGAACAGCTGTCAGTACTCATTTCTCACATCCCTATGCGCGAAATACTGACGCTCTCTAGCCTTTAATATTATCACTGATGTGCTCTTCGCAACTCTCCCAATTCCACTCATCTGGAATCTCCAGCTCAATAACCGTGCGAAGATTTCTCTCATTGCCATCCTTTCCTTAGGGTGGTTTGCTTGCGCTGCAGCGATCGTTAAGGCAGTGCAGCAATTCCATGTCCTCGAGGATCTAGACTGGACATACAAAGACTCATTCAACATCTGGAACTACATCGAATTCACTATCGGTATCCTCGCAGCCTCTCTCCCGACCCTCAAGCCCTTGTTCAACTGGGCACTGGAAACTGCGCGGGCTATCACTTCAGCTGGCCGAACACACGGATCAGGACTTAGGGCGACCAAAGGGGCGAATTCCCTTGGATATCACAAGCAGAGCGAGGTCTCGAGCAAGAGCGTTGAACTACAGAGCATGGCGAGCAAGGCTGATTCGCAATCGCAAAAGAGTCCTTACAACGTGGAGATTAGAGGGAAACAAGGTCCAATGGGAATCGCTGAAAGAGATCTATGGGAGAACGAGCAAGGGAAGAGCTCCGAAGAGTCGATATTGCCATTGCAGCACCCTGAGCCCGGCAAGAATCGCATCGTCCGGACAACGGAAGTCCACGTGAGTTGAGAAAGAACGTATTGTGTTTACGAACCGGCATTGGGAAATGGATATAATTTTGGTGTTATAAGAGATAGGTTTTTGGCATTTGCAATCGCTTGCATGGAACGGGTTTCCACCCATCCAGAGATACCCTTCGAGAGACGATGCTTTGCGTTATAGTTTTCTTTGTTCTCTTTTCAACGATTGCATGTATTATCATGATTCATTTGTACATTTCACAGCTTCTGTACAGTTCTGTATGCTGCATTTCTTTCATCGCTATATTACGATTCGAATATAGCCGGTCGTCTTACCAAGCTCGTATTCGCTTCCATACAATGCTGTCTCCACAAATCCCTCAGTACGCACCTCTTGCAGCGTCCCTTGCATGCGTTTTTGCAGCACTTTCAATCACATCTTGTTGCACGCACATCGCGTTTCTGCACCCTGCTTGACATACTTCCCTTCATTTTCTCAACATCCATACACACCAAACGCCGCTGCTGCAAGAACTGGGGCTACGAAATAACCGGTTGCTAATATCCACAGACGCAAAGCTGAGCGGGGAAGCTGGTCAAGTGTCTTGAATGACGAAACTATGCACCAATTCAATACGGTACAACTGTGTAATTTTCACGGTCTCCTTTCGATGCACACCACCAGCGATCTGGTAGAAGTGCAATCAACATAGATGAAATCGAAAGTGCGTCGCGGCTTTGGCTGCATACCCTAATGCTTGCCACCAGGCAAGAGGATCAAATAGGTCTTGCAAAGCCCTACTGTATAGAATAGAAAAGGACTGTATTTTTGATGGGAATGTTGATCTTTATCTTCGCGATTCTGATGTTATGCGCGATTCTACTACACGCTCTGCATTTACCCACCACGTGCAATAATATCACAACGTCCTGTGCGTCTGTCTGAGAACCGTCTCAAGACCCGATCGCCTCCCAATCGATGCCTCTTCTATTAGCATATGCACGTTCTTCGGTTCGTCACAATTACCATGGGTACCTTCTACTTTTGCGTCGCTCCGATTCAGCTGCGTCGGGAGCTCAGATTCGGAGGTCATAGCACCGAGCTAGTTTGGCATGGTCCAGCAAGGCGTGGCTCCACTCTGAAACAGGATCTTCGACCAACAGACAGCGAAGACATGGATTTCTTGCATGACCTGCTTCCTATCCTTCTTATCCTAAACACGCCCCTCCTTTTTGCAACCACTTCGCAGTCCCAAAATTCAATGTTCGCAAAACTGCACAGCCCACCAGTGCTGCTCGTCGACCTCACAGCAATACCCTCCTTTCCACGCTCGCGGCTCGCTCGCGCAATGCACCACGAGTCAAACTTGATGCACGTGCGGGGCTCGTTCCACTCCCATACCCGTCCAGTCCTCATACGAGTAAGTCCTCGGCACATGACCGAATTGACCGAATTGACCGAATATGTCAATCTGAACTGTCAATACCGAGAGTCTGGAAGCTTTGCATCATTGACGAGCTAGAAGCACGCCTACCGCAAACGTCAACAATTAACTTTGGTCTTACGGAGCGGGGGACCGGTGTCCCCGAGCCTTCGTGAAGCTGGACGCGGGCAAAGTCGGGCGTGCTGCGCTTGCTAAGAGCAACGTTCTCTTCACAGCTTCTACTCGTGCAAGCATAACTTTCGAGACAGAGTTGCTACGCTGTGTTAGAGCCTCGGTTACATACCCCCATCATAAAGCGCCGAACGTATTCCATTTCCAATATCGCACGAAGGAGTCGATGGCGTGCGCCATCGAGAATCCATGTCGAAGAACCCACGTGGATCCACTTTTAGTTTCCGATCGCGCAGACAAAACTTCTGAGCCAGGGACGCGGTATCCCGCCTCTTGGCAAAGACGACGGCGTAGAAAAGGGCAATACAAGTCGGGAGTGAATGTGCCAGATAAGGGTCTCCTTTCGGCACTGTCAGTTTTGCGGCTTGCGAAGTCTACGCGAAGCCACTTCTAGGCAACAAACGATAGTGCGGCCGAAAAGAGTCGACGACGTCAAGATTGGGTATATTCTCCTAAAATTTACGACTTGGCTGAGCGGGACGGACAAGTGAGGCCGACACGGGAGCTCGGAAGATATCCTGATCTCACGTGGTGACACGACTCCATCGATGGATCGATATTCTTCTTGATAACCACGTGGAACTAGCAGCACTAAGACTGAAATTTCTGGGTTCGCTGCAGATTGCACTTACACGGCTGACAGAAGATGACGATCATCGGTTTAATCCACTTCTAAGGGGCCAGAATCTTGCAGTTCCAGAAACCTCTAAAGTGCTATGCTAAGTAACGACATTATTTTGTTAATCTATCCACTTGAACGTACTGGACACCAGTCGGCGCGTTTCGATCATGGAAATAACCTTTCCAACAATGCAAAACTAATGATGCTACCGTCCAGCTCCATACGTTCAAGACACCCGTCTCCAAATATATTCATGTCTCCAGTTCGTTATTGCGAGCTTCATGAAAAGAAGCGCCCCTTTAATCAGCTGAGTCATCCTGCGTCTCCAGCTCTGCCATACAACAAATTTGACTTAATAAGTCTGCCATTCCATGATGCCCATGGTTCCGTGGAGTCTGATTTTCAATCGCAAATCTTTGAATCAAATGCATAACTCTACAGATGAGCATTTTCTACTCAATGAGCCGTGTAAGCCGACAAATTTAGTGCTTCGGAGAACCCCAGATCCTTCTCGCACTACAGGCCCATCTATATACCTGCACATGCAAAGGCACACTATTGTAAAGCCCATTATTGTTCCTTTGTGACCCACACGATATCAGCCAGCTTCTTGCCACCAAAACGGCTCGTTGCTGTTTCAGTATCCCGTGATCGACTAGCCTCTGTACATTTATGATTTGTAATCTGCTATTTAAGTAATCGATGTTGAAAACATTCCTATTTTCCCACTTCATCGCTTGCTTGTAGGAAAGTTGTGCATGCTACACATAACTTGGTATTTCTAAGCTGAATTACACATATTCTGCAATGGCCCGACACAATAGTACCAACAAGTCATCCTCCAGAGAAGTCCGCAACGAACTCAGTTTGGGTAGGCCGAAGCCTCAAGGCAGTATGATTCCGTGCTTAATCGCTAATTTTTTAGGTGGCCAATTTCATTTCATTTCCATCCAAAATTCAGATAATGCAAACGACTGCACAGCGAGGCGCCTAGCCCGGTCGCATGCCGTAGCGCGGGGCCTCGAGAAAAAACGTAAGCTTCAGCAAGAATTAGGTCACAATTTCCGTGCGGTGTCTTTGAAAGATGGTCCTGGCCGACCTACAAGCAAAACAAAACGAAGCCAAGCGCTTATCGCATCACCGCCCTCCCTTTCCGCAGATGCGCTCGACCCGTTCCAAATGCTTGCCGCAGAGTCGCCGAGACTACGAGCATTGCATAGTCAGCGTAAGATCTTCGCAATACTCAGACTACTCGTCACGGGCTTACATGGGATGCTTCAGACAAGGCCCAGCATGCTGCGGAGCCTGTCTTTAGCAGTTTAGATGAGCTTGTGCTCCAGAACTTTCGCTCGGTTCTTCGAAAGGGGCTAGATGATCACGCTCTTCTGAGTGCTTTCATGCTCACGTTTGTCTTTGCCGTTACTGCTAGCAGCATCGACAGGGAGTATCTCGGGTACCGGAGTGAAGCTCTGAGTTCCATTCGCCAAAGTATGAATTCTCCGGACAGAGCTACTTCGGAATCAACACTAGGGGCTATTCTGCTGCTGGCTGGCATAGATGTCTGCAATCCTTCTCTGTCTCATGTCCCCAAACTTGGTAGGCATGCAGCAGCCACAAAAGCTGACATTTTCATGTTACAGGCTCAGCTCGGAATGCCACGTCAGGTCCAACTTCACATGGGGGCAATACAGCAGCTTCTTGACTTATGTCGAAGAAAGGGTGTGTATTTGAGTGACGGTATCAAACGTGCCATCTTCTGGTGAGCAAAACTACAGCGTTTCTTGGCCGCTTATTCTCACATTGGTTAACAGGCAAGACTTGAATGCCTCGGTATTGACAGGGTCGCGTCGAGTTGTTGATCACACAACCTTTTCCGAGCTTCAGTGGCGCAGAGATCCTTTCTCTCCAAGTTTTTTTATTCTACCGCCTGGGTTTCATGCCCAGTCCTATTTACTAGGCGAAGAGTTCGTCGAAGTGCTCAAGGACATCACTGCCCTGCAATGTATCCGAGACTCTGCATTTTTCGGTAGAGAGGACGTAATATCGATGGCACGTATTGATAACCACCAAGCATCCATCCAGTCGCGGCTGGTAGACTTACCAGATCATTCTTCTATCTCGGAGTGTTGCCATCTAGCTGCATATCTATGCTCAGCAATGCTGCGGTGCAAACTTTGGCGTGCTTCAACTATTCCTGTAAGCCAACCACATGACAGCTCAGTCCCTTATCGGTTGCGCTGACTTTTAGTGGCGTAGTCTCACCTTTCGTTACAGTTACTCTGCAAACTACAACAAACGAATAACGATTTTATATGGGACGATCGGCCTGATTTGCTAGCTTGGCTCCTACACATCGGCGGGGCTTTTGCCCCATCGAGAACTATACGATCAGACTACATGGTACTGTTGCACTTGAACCGCAGCACTAGGCTTAAAGGCTTGTATACATCATGGCCGGAGTTGCTTGCAATTTTAAAGAAGTTCATTTGGTCAGAAAAGGCATTCATGTCACAGGTTATAGCGTTCTGGAAAGAGGTTTCCGGTCAGACTATATCTTAGTCAGGTGAGATCTTTTGTCTCGGAAGACTACACAATCATAGAGGTCGACCACAGCCATAGTATAGCTTGTTAGTCATGGCAATTTCATGTAGTATGACACTAATATGCTTTGCTGTACTTGTAGAAACAAACCACCAGAACCATATAATATTCTCCCCATTATATTACACCTTGCATTTCCAAAACTGCCTTATTCATGTTCACCAGTAAGTTATCAGGAACCATTCTATGTAAAACATGACGGATTCATATGTTTAGTCTTCTTATTTGTAATCGCCTGCTTACTGCACCGATGACGTGGATCTTAGCGTACAAATTAGCGAGCTGAGTGTTGACTGGCCAGACATGTAAAACCATACTTAGAAAGGCCAAGTAAAATCAAAACATTCCTTAGACGGAAGTATCTCTCTTCCCCTTTGGGCTTGAGGGCTATCTTTTATTCCATTTTGGGAGCTATGTCATTTCCTTTTTGGGTGCTACCTCTGTTCCCTTTTGGGAGCTACCTCTGTTCCCTTTTGGGAGCTATCTCTCTGCCTAAATTAATAGTAACACTCCTTGAAGGAACATCGTATACATCCGATAACTGCGGTAGGCCTTCTATCGAACGATGAGTACAAATACTTGGGTAACCTCGAAGTCCAAGTACTGATACTTCCATCCTCCTGCCATACTCGAGAACGAACATCCAGAAATCCTTGAACATGTCTCAATCACGTCTTTTCAAACCAATTAAGATAGGTGATGTGAAAGTTGAGCATCGCATCGGGATGGCTCCACTCACTCGCCTCCGGGCAACTGACGATCGAGTACCGACGCCTCTGATGAAGGAGTACTACGGCCAACGGGCTGCTGTGCCCGGAACTTTGATAATCACTGAGGGAACCTGCATATCAGCAGCGGCCTGTGGCGGCTTCGCCAACACACCTGGACTTTGGCGCGAAGACCAAGTTTCTGCCTGGAAAACCATCACCGACGACATCCATAGCAAAGGATGCTCCATCTTCTGTCAGTTATTCGCTATGGGCCGTGCTGCGGATGCCGAAACAGCCGGAAAGGAGGGCCTCCCCATTGTGGCACCTAGTGCCATTCCAATGGAAGAAGGTGCCGTGATTCCACACGCCATGACCATCGAGGAGATCCAGCAGACAGTCCAGGATTTTGTAGACGCGTCGGAAAACGCCATCAGGGCGGGCTTTGACGGTGTGGAAATCCACGGTGCTAACGGCTATCTCCTTGATCAATTCCTTCAAGACGTTAGCAACACACGTGGCGATGCGTACGGCGGGAGCGTGGAGAATCGGTCCCGCCTCCTCGACGACGTGCTCAAGGCTGTCGCCAATGCCATCGGCCCACAACGCGTCGGGCTCCGCCTAAGCCCCTGGAGCACATTCCAGGGCATGCGAATGACAGACCCGATCCCGCAGTTCACAGATGTTATCACCAAGGCCCGTCGCTCAGACATTCAGTATCTTCACCTCGTTGAGTCCCGCATGTCCGGCAGCGACGACTATGAGGGCCACGAGAAGCTCGATTTTGCCTACAAGCTCTGGGATGGCCCGCTACTCGTCGCCGGCGGGTACACGCCGCAGGAGGCAAGGGAACTTGTTGATGAGACTTACCCAGATAAGGAGATCTTGGTCTTGTTTGGTCGGTACTTTATTGCAAATCCGGATCTTGTGTTCAGGATTAGGCAGGGGCTGGAGCTTAATGCGTATGATAGGAGCACGTTTGCTGTCACTGGTTCGCCGGTGGGCTATGTGGATTATGCGTTTAGCAAGGAATATCTGGCAGAGGGGCGCGAAATGTCAGTTTGACTTGGTTTAAGAGACGCATAGAATAGACGGAGTTCTGGCACAATGTGAATGATATCTGAAGCCTAGAATAGCCTGAAGGAGCTTCATGGAGCACAGATGAGCCGCAGTAGTGGCGATGAAGATGGAGATGAGTTCGTATCGTCCTCTATATTCATAATACAGGTCGTGTGTTGTTTCTCACACTAAGACTCGCTTGCTGAAGGTATTTTGCCTACTCTAAGTTAGACCAAGAAATTAAAATTGTTTTGTTAATACTTACTCTGCAAGTTATTACTTTTTGTAAGCATATGTGGTTTCTTGTCTTTACATGATACATTGAACGCAAATCGTCAATATAACTAAGATAACAATCCTGAAACACACTAAGAAACAGTACTTCAAAGTTGAATGTGATTAAAGGCTGATATACTACTAAGAGGGCACCTAGCTGGTTACAAAAGCTTTCACACGCTCTCCGCACCAATCACAAAGATTGTACAGCTCCTAGGGGACTCTAACACCTTAAGGATTCTTTATTCATTAAACACCCCGAGATACTACAATCTTATATACAGATACAGCTGCTCCAAAAATCCCTACACACGTACAGAAAGATTTATAATAAGGCCTCCAAATCTACGGTCCATATTCTGTACTATGGGGGAAGGCTAGGTATGTGTCTTCCGAGATGATCTGGTGGACGGTCAGAGAGTACCCATTTACCCAAACTTGTAATCTGCAGGTGATCTGTACAGCGCGGAGCGCCGCTGCTGGAGCTACTCGTTCCCACACAATTTCCAACAAAAAAATCGAGTCAACCATCCGGGCTATCTTGGGGCATTCCACACCTGCGGGTCACCCCATACAAATATTCATAATATGCTGTTCGCACAAAGTCTTCGGTTTTTGCAGGGATATGAACGTTGAACGCCCGATCTGTTGCCCCTGCAGGCTAGACTTACCAACGCTGAAGTTCTTCTACCCCTGGTAGGGCAAGACTGCGCAACTATATTACAACCTTCAATAATATGGATGCCTGCTACTTCTTTAATAGTGGCGACCTTCACGGAAGAGAAATTGGAGGGCCTTTTTACAGAGCTGAACGTCATTTTAGAGCTTTGTGTAGTTGTCTGGCTGTCTTCACATATAATCTAGCTCTTTCTGAGGGGTCCTCCATAGAAGAACGCAAATATAGCGCTGCTCAATGGGGCAACCAAGCAGCATAAATGGTAGGTCAAAAGAACGCCAGCAATCAATGTACACCCAGGTTTTGTTTAGCGTATTCCTACCCATACCCTTATTACCAACGCTTAATCTATTAGTAAGCTGTAGAGGTTAACAAGCAAAGTTTGATAGGCTATTAATTATCAAAAGCGTCTTATAATTGGTCGAGTTAGGTAGTTGTAAATAGGAAGGGGAAAGCTGCCATAGTAACGTTCACCGTGTAGTGACATTCCCTTACTAAGACCCGCCTAAGCTTCACACCCATATGACTCGACTATTTCTAACCCGATTTTGCTTAGTGAATTATACAGCTGTGTCATAAACTATGAGTTAATAACTCTGCTTGTGAGCCTACTAGATGCACCAAAAAGTATGGAACATGGGGGGACACCGATCAAAACATAGGGGGGGGGGAGGGTAAGCCCATAGCTGGCCATTATGTTTTTTACATAAAAGACTAGTAATTTTACAGACATTGGAGCTGTTGCGTCTACTACAGAGTCGTAGTAGGCTTGAAGAAAGACAAAGATAGTTGTTTTAAAAAAAAATCCAACTTTAATGCAGATCATCTACCATTTATGTGCAGTTGCCTACGCAGAATTTTCATCTCAAGCATGGTTGAAAGCTTACCTAAACCACCGTTCCAACGACAGCTCCCAACGAGCTTCGAAACCACGATCATCTACCATTTGATAATGTAAAATTTGAGGGCTTCTCGAAAGACTTCAAAGAGCACGGGACTTCAAGAAAAATAATAGTGCGCTGCCTCTAGCTAAGAGTGCCATAATCACGTTCAGTATCTTCGACCAGGAAGGATTATAGGCGAGGCCGAGATCAATAATTTTATTGTTATCACATCAGCTTGAATCGTTAATCGCTAGGGTAGACTTTATGTACTTTATATTATACGTAGCCACCCAACACAATAGATACGGTTCGTAATGGGATAGTTATACTACATATACTAGTAGATCCGTCTAATTAATATTACCTCATTCTAGACTTACGGCGGGAATGACTGAGACGTGCGCAAAATTGTGGTGCGCGAAGCATGGTAGAAGTAATTAATTCCTGCGTCTGGTATACTAATATAAGAGTCATCTTAATGAAGTAAAGCACCTATTCTTGCTATCCTTCCGAATAGAGCAAGCTAAACTTTGTCAGCAATTTTACAAGACTACCCAGACCCGTTAGATAAATAGCACAAGGCAATGAGTAGTAATTTAACCTTTTCATCTCGTACATACCTCAATAGAATTTTCTCCCAAATTCCGCAAATCGCACGAACTTGCTTCGACGAACTCTCAACTCTCCATCCTAACTGTGGTCACGCTAGGAGCTCCATATAGGGTTGTCTGAATAGTAATTTGGGTCCCAAATCTACTTTTTAAACATCTTTAATGTGAGACAAGAATTAATTAAACATTAGGCAGACTTCCAGCGTCATTCTAGATCCACTATAGTGCGCTAGCGCTTGCGTCAAACTCGGTTGATGAAACCGTAGACACGCAAATTACTTACAGGAGGGTATAGGTGCGTCGTGCCGTTTCATGCTAAGTCCTACTTACTTTGGAGAGAATGTGACTTCCAACTCCGTGGTCCTTGAAATTTGTCCTAGTCCTTTGAGACCGCTGTTTCTGACAACCAAATCCTGCTCGCTGTCGTTGTCGTCGGCGTTTCTGGTTCGTCCACTCTCCGCATCCGATATGGCTCCCCTCTTTCCATCTTTCTTCATGTTATAGAGCTGAACATGGCCACCATTCCTGCTTTTGAGTGTCGAATGACCTGTAGCTGAGCCGTTCGAGCCGTCTTCTGGTTTGCGCCAGAGGAAGCGGATGGCACGGATAGCGGGCATACTGGAGACAAGAATACCAACAGCGGGTTCAGCGACTGACCAGTCCATCGGAATAGCCATTGCCATCGTCACGTCGGGATTGGCGAGCAGAGCAGGCATGAAGCCTAGGCGAACAGCAGATGTAACCACAGCGCTAGAAACTAAGTTAGTATATAGCAATCAAACAAGGCGCGATATATTGGGTTTTACAACGTATTGCAGTATAGGAGAAGAGTACTTACAAGCCGCCAATGAGCATCGTAGCCAGAAGCTGAAGCTTTGTCTTGTTGTCCATATGTAGGGGCATAACAATTGGGATTGAGAGCAAGTACACCATTGAATCCGTAATCAACCCAGTGATTGCATTTCCGAGGTAGAAGGCATTTACATTAATGCAACTATCACAATTAGCTTTCCGAATTTGAGATATTCACTGACAACTTACCGCTTGTCTGCAGGCAGAATGGAAATATCCCATGCAGCCTTTACTGGCCAACACTGGAAAATGACGAGAAGGACATTGATTGTGGTGTTGCATGCTATCACACCAAACATGATCCAGACAACGTTAGGCAGTGTCTTAGATTGTACGCCTCTCAAGATACGTTGGTAGAGAGAGAGAACACTGAGTTTTATCATTCCAAGAGTAAAGTTGTAGAATATGGCACACACATAGACGGCCTTGTTTATGTTAGCTAATAAATAGTTTAAGGGGTTGAATTTACTCACCTGCGCGTAGTGGCTAAGTGCGCCAACTCCAGCCTCTAGAAGGACGACTTCAACATGTACGCCCATACCTCGGTCGATAGCCATAAAAACGGCAACTATGAGCATAAAGAAAGACAATACAGCAACAACGTTAAAACCTGTATTTGAATTAGCTACGAACTTCGTAACAAATTAACGTTGAAGGGCCTGGCGTACTGTCGTCCATTCCATAAATACCTGTCTCTTGCCCTAATCCTGCATCGATGCGCCGCCGCAGACACCAACGACCGAAATAGCGCAGGACGACAGTGATGGCGACAAGAACACAACCAGTCGTTGCGATAGCTCGTGAGGCAGGAGCCCGAGTCTCGACATTAGTGTCGGGCAGTTGTTTGGGAACTTCCATTGTACGAGCTCAAGACAGGACGGGAATAAAGATGGTAGAAAATGAATTAAAGCTCGTCGAAATGAATGATGGACGAGTACTCTAAAATGGCCAACCTCGTTGAGATAATAAAAATTCTTGGGACTGGGGAGAGGAAGTTTCAACGGAACCCAGCGACTTTACATATAGCCAATGTTGCGATGATCCTCACCAAACTTCTTTCTGCCCACGACAATCCTTATAAATTACAATTGTCTTTTCTTGTTCGCAACTCCAACGATCGACCTTGGGACTCTTGATACGTTCCCAGCGGGTACTCCCCGGTAATGTGTGCTAACCTGCGTACTTGTCATTTCCACTGGTCACCATTCGACCTGTTTCTTCCCTGCTATTTGTGTTCGTAAGCGATCCACTATGCCTTCAATGGTCATTTTACACCGGCGCTGCATTGCAACTCCTCCACCAAACGTCGAAATAGGTCGTCACTCAGCTCAAAGATGAGTGCCTGAAACTCAATTTCCAGAAAGAGATTCACCAAACGAAATCCGGAACGCACGCGCATTCCCCAGCGCCACATATCCGGGGCCACCCAATGCCAGAGCACCGCGGGAGCCATCCCGTTAGCCGCTCACGCGACGTCAACGGATGAGAGCTGTGCTGTAGCCGGCAATTATTCCCGTGAAGGGGTCGTGGGGGAAATCCAAGGATGTGGATGCTCTTTCGTTGAACAGGATCCAATAGGAGCGTGAAAAGTCGGCGATCATCGCCAATGTTAATCCCACCCACATGATGTTGAAACTCTTTCTGCCCCTACCTTCCTGTTCTTGGAATGCTTCATGACATGGAGTAGCGTCGTTCGAACTGCTGACTGTCATTATGATCACCCCCAAGAAGTGTCCCACTGTACATGCGCTCCTCAGATATTAGGTGTATCTATGATCAACGAGGTTTTGTCCATCAGCAAAGTACGTTCATGGCCTAGCGCTTCAGGGGTCTCCAGCAGGAAGTGAACAGACGTCTTTGTGACTTCAGAACCCACTGCCGACATTCCGGGGCCTCTACCCGCTCGTCGGTAACGATGTCCCGGTTCCGCGCTTTGCGGCACTTCCCGTAAAGCACATGGGTAAATCAGCCATTAGAAGCAGTTCTGGTACAATCTTGAACAGATTCATATACAATGAAGCTGGTTGCGCACAGCTCCGATTTCGCGGAACTCCAGCCCAGCAAGTTAGCAGGCTGGCAAACCATCCAAGCAATATGCGTTTGTAATCGGAGAACCTCGGTGATTGGGTCATACTTTTCTTTCTTCTTCAGCCATCGGCAAGATTTTGCTATGCAAGAACTCTGTGAAACGCTCTGCACTGCATGGTTGTTGCAGCCAGTGTGACAAAGGCTTTCGCCGGTTTCCTAGGATCAAAACATTTTGTTAAGCTTAGGATAAGATTTCTATCGCTGGTAAAAATCTGATATTCAATATGGGGAACAGCTGGTGTTTAATACTAAGGTAAACAGGGGTAGAACACTGCGCGGTCTCTGTGCTAGAGCTGCTGGTTTTCAGTATAGCAGTAACTCACAAAGGCAAATGCTACGCCTCTCAATGCCTAGGGCTTGGCTGCCAGCCTTAGCGGGAACGCCCCTCTGTTACTGGATTTAAACTTTGGGACAGGTAACGTGCCAAGCTATTTCGCACCTCTTGCAGGTGCAGGGCACCTACTGCAAACGTGCACGCTAGAGATCCGGTCTTGGCGAGGGGAACCGAACAGAGCCAGGGACGCTATTTGATAGGTTTATTTTGCGTATGCAGTCACAATATTTGTGTGAACCTTCGAGAGGATATTCTCATTTCGGTAAAAAGCTTTGCATAAAAGGACAATAGGTATAAAGGTTAATCGAGCTTGGATTGCAATGGGGGAATGTATATGTATAAGCAAATGATCGTTGCGTAGAGGCTCTTTCGCCAAACATCTCAGTCTCATCAACACAGGAGTTCTGGGTCGTTCCCACAGATGGGAATCCCTATGTGCGGCCATTCGCGACTTTCCTTTCAGCAAGCCTACCCAAGAAGTCCTGGTTATATGCAACGCCACCAGCAACAACGTATTCCCCAGGCTTCTGGATCTCAACATCGAAGCGGCGCACAATCTAGGTAAATGTCAGTCATAAGCCCGCCAACTAAAGGTCTTTTGGACTCACCTCAGGCAGCAGTTTATACAACTCCATAATGGCAACATCCTTCCCCAAACACACCCTAGACCCAACACCAAATGTGAATTGCGCAGCCTCCAACTCGAAATTCCTCTTCTCGCTTTCCAGCCACCTGTCCGGATTAAATTCATCTGCATCTTCACCATAAAAACGCTTGTTCCGCTGCGTGACGTACGCATACGATGTGATCTCCGTCCCCTCAGGGATAAAATGGCCATCGATCACTTTCCCGCCCGTTGGAGCGACACGCGCAAAGAGATTAGTAGCGGGCGGGTTAAGCCGGAGACCTTCTTTGATGCAAGCTGCGAAGAATGGGAGATGTTGATTCGCCTCTTTGTACTGAATGGGCGTGGAAAGAAGGCCAGCCTTTTCAGCGGTGCTGATTTCTTCTTGAGCACGACGGAAGGCATCTTTGTTGATGACGAGAAAGCGCAGGATGGAGCCGAGAGCTGTGCCAGTGGTATCGGCGCCTGCTTGAATAAGTAAGGTGACATGGGCGCGTTTCTGAGAGGCTGTGAGAGGAGAGCCGTCGGAATAACGGGCGTCGATGCAGCTTTGGAATGTTAGTTTGGTAGATTGTGCGATTGGGGATCAACGACTTACTGCTGCATGAAATCTGGCTTGCCCTCAAACGGCTTCTCCTGGTTCTGCTTCTCGCGCTCTGAGACCTGACGGTCGGCTTCGCACATCAACCAGCCCATGCCAGAATCATTTGAAATAGCTGGCAAGAACCATAGTCCGACAACCGGGAGCTTAATGATATTTTCTCTGAAAAATCGAAACCTACCAACAAAGCCGAAGAAGTCAAGACCTTTCCGCCAGTTCGACAAGATATTCTTCTCATCCGTTTGATTCTCGACACATCCGAAAGGCTTCGTAAACGAAATCATGCTCATGATATCCGCCGCAAACTCCGCTACCTTGTCGCTCAAACATATCACCCTGTTCGCAGCAGCATGTTCATGCATCTTCTTGACAAATAAGTTCACCTGGTCATCGAAGCGGGGCTCCCAGGTATTCATGAGCTGACCAATGGTCCATGGCGCGTTTGAGAGAGCTTTGCGCAGTGCTTTGTGTTGGTCGCCGTCGAGAGTGCTGAAAAGGTGCGGTGGTCCAAGAGCGCCAGTACCGTACAAGCCAGATTTCGTGTTGCACCTTGGGTCCCAATAAATTTCTTTCAGCGCTGAGGGAGAGGGGAACATGAGCATCGTTGGCGAGATGCGGATTGGCCGGTCAGCTATGCCATGTTAGAGGTCGCAACAGAGGTTACACAGCATGCAATATATGCGGGGCGTATGGTGGATTTTAATTAACAAGTGGGGGAATGGACCTGTTTGAAAACTCTGGGGAGGAGGGGTTCTGGGAATGGATAGGTACATACCTCCGTACTTCTCCACCAGATACATGAAGAACTCTGGCTCTTTCTTCCTGGTCGAAATGATGGCGCCAACGATGGAGAAGGAGGTCGCATACCACGGCCCTGGGAATTTGGCGAGAGGGTGAAGGCATTGGAAATAGAAGATCCGAGCTGAAAGAAGCACAAGGACAGCTGCGAGGACAGCAACACCAGTATTGGTAGGTGTGACCTCTAGATTCAATGAGCTGAGGAGTCCCATGATAACAGAAGACAGTAACTCTGGTATTGCGGAAACAGGACGATGTTCTCAGGTTTCTAAACTCTTGACAGAAGAAATGATTAAGAGAGGCGAGGCTGTGAATGCAGCAAAGGCAGTTTATCAGTTGTGTTTGCACATCCGCGGCAAGATACAAAGTGGCAATGAAATTGAGTAGTGAGGGGTAGCTTGATTCTGATAGCCGCCTGGAGCTCAATATGGGACTTGCTGTGGACACGACCGCGAAGGAACGGAGTGTCGGCAGTAGTTGCCCCTCCAAAACCTGTGGGATGAACAATCGCTGCTCAAGCGCAGCACTTGCAGCAGAAGTTGCTAGGGCGCAACGAGTATAGCCTAGTGTTTCTTGGCGGCTCGTGTCGTGCCGAATCGAAAAGACGCCATTGCGATTATGTGCGTCAGTGCAGTACTCCCAAAATGTCTGTGATCATCATCATTACATTACAGCGTGATTCTAGAAATGGGATTGAGATACAAAGGAGATCGCTTTTATTGATGCACCGATATGAGTGCGCATGTTATCCACGGCGGTGCAACACTACGGCGAGCAGTATTCAGGACTATCTGACGCCTTGGTAACAGGCGAAGGGTATTCCCGCGTAAAATCGTGCTCCTCGCACCATACAGCAACGATTCTCCTTCGTTGATAACAATGTCAAGGTATTATTGGTCAAATTTCCGGCAGCGAGCCTACCGACACATGCAGCGGGGGGGCGGGTAGATTCGTTGCCCCGCTTCCACCCTGCATGCGTTTGGCGCCTACCGCGAGACTAGGCCGCGCGAATGGTTGGACGACATCTTCATGCAAGGTCTACAACCCCACAATAGATACACGAAGTTGTGGAGTGAAGCAAACCTAGAGAGAAGAAAGGAATCAAATGTGGAAAGCTGATCTCACTAAGCACTCACATACACCAGTTCACCGCTCGCGCAACCGAGCCCACGAGTCCTTCCCGTCCGAACATCCATTGGTACCAGCTCATTCAATTAAGAGCACCATGACTCAAGAAAAGTGAAGTTGACTCTCACTTTAGCGATCCAGCATGCATTTGATATGCCACCCACACTGGCTGCAGCAACCCCCTCACCTTGAAGAGGAGATTTTGAGGGCAGAGCCTTTGACAGCAAGCCCAGGCCCTAGCCTCATCCATATGCAACCTGCGTCTAAGACCCTTGGGGCCAGTTCGAAGGCAATCGCTTGTCCTTTTTATCTTACTTAAATCCTACGCTGCGGCATCCTGCAACAGACACAACTAGTTCATCAAGTCTCAGATTCATCTGTTGCTTTCTCCAAACCCACTACCTGTTTCATCCCCTCTGTTGGGTCTTGTCGTTTTGTTCTTTGATATCCCTCCTGCTTGTTCCATTTCGTTGGGTCTCATTCGCTGATTGAAGACGGTTCCACGTTTCTTGCTTGAGATTAGTCAATATGCCGTCCAAGATGCGTCCAAATCTTGTACTCTGGGGTGTTCGTATGGGCTTTATGTCTTACGGCTGGGATGCAGGTGTTCTCGGAGGTGTGCTCCAGACAAACTCATTTCAGTCTGCAATGAAGGTACGGGTGACATTTGAATTCCGTCTTTCATTATGCCCTACTCATTCCAACTGTGTCCTTGAACACTCATACCGCTCTTTATTCTATTTCCTTGCCGCCCTATTGTCTGTTCAAACAAGATGCTAATTCTAACCTCAGGCGCCAAACACGACGACGACATCTATGATCGTAGCATCGTTCCTTCTGGCCTCCTGGCTAGGGTGCTGCATGGCAGCATCGCCATGGAGTGACCGCTTCGGACGCCGTGTTTGGGTCATGGCCGGCGCCTCCGTCCAAGTTGTTGGGACTATTGTCTCCGCCTCCGCCTCCTCACCCGGTCAGCTAATTGCCGGCCGAGTCTTGATTGTAAGGCTTTTCTTCTCCAACCCGACCTGCATTTTGATTAATTGGTTTGCAGGGTGTGGGCAATGGTTTCGTTGTATCCATGGGCCCAGTATATGTGGCTGAGACAACCGGCACTGTGAAGCAACGTGGACCGCTTGTTGGGATTCTTATGGGCTTTGCTTGCATTGGGACTGCATCAGCTTACTGGATTGACTTTGGCTTCACGCATGCAACTGGTCAAGTCGTATGGCGATTGCCCATCGCAATGCAGATCATATGGTCGGTCCTCGCAGTTGTCCTCACATATCCCAACGCCGATTCACCCCGATGGTATTTCCTAAGGGGCCGTCCCGAGGAGGGCAAACTAGTCCTTCAACAAATCTACAACGACAACACCATTGCTGACAAGGTCGCCGCCGAGATCGAAACTGAGCTGAAGCAGGAAGTCGGAGAGACTTTACGGTTCTCTGATTTCTTCAATGACAAGTCGGAGACTAAGGCTGCCAGCCGTATCCGTGATGGCGTGATTTTGGTGGGAATCGCGTACCTCATGGGCATTAACATGATCTTTTATTACATGACAACGATCTTCCAAGTCTACATTGGACTGGCGCCAACTACTGCTTCCATATGCTCTGGGGCTGCTACGACGCTTCTCGCTATCGGTGCTTTCGTTGGATCTATCTATTGCGAGAAGGGCGGGAGACGCAAATGGCTTCTCTGGGGCTCAGCTCTACAATCTTTCTTCATCATTGCGTTTGTGGCATTACTAGCCGTTGGAACAAAAGCCACTAGCAAAGCTGCTGCGGCTATGTTGTTTGGCTGGATTCTGGTGTTCAGTCCAACTTGGGCGCCACTTCCGGTATGTCTTGCCTCCATATCTCCCGTCTTCCTTCTCAACCCACTAACCCATCGCAGTATATCTACATCTCTGAGACCATGCCCCTACGTCACCGTCATACTGGTGTCGGTCTCGGCATGTCAGCACAATGGCTCATGGCGTTCCTGACTGTTTATGCGGGTCCGATCGGCTTCCAGAACGTGGGATGGAAGATCTGGATCTGGTTTGCGGTGTTCAATGTCATCGGCTTTCCGTATGTGTACTTTTTCCTACGCGAGAGTTCGGGTCGAAGCCTGGAGCACATGAACGGGCTCTATAATGAGAAGCTGGCTGTTGGTAGTGAAGTTGGTGTTAGTGGCATTGCCAGTTTGAGTGAGGGAAGTGTGAAAGGTGAACAGTTTCTGAAAGGGGAAGTCGCTACAAGCATTAGTGTCGCCGCATGAGATGCTTTCTCGATCCAGAGCTCTGCAAATTCCTTATACGTGGTTGGCTTCATACCAATTCTAGCCGTTCTATTAGCTAAGAAAAATCCGCAGCCCTTCGGTTGCCGGTGTAGTCGCTACAAGTAAGAAGGCCGATCAGCTCCTCAAGAGATTTTGGAAATCTAAAGCAAAATTTTGACTTTTCTCTCTCATTATACGTTAAGTGCTATGTGCAAATGCTTCCAGGATAAACTAACGAGAGAGAGTAATGAAGGCTGAGAAGCAGTGTTTATGGAGATAACGTTCAATAAGGACTTCACGAACTATTTTTATTCCGCTTTAGCGTTGTAGTCTGAGCAGGATAAATTTTAGAATGGTGAGTGGTTCAAGTAGGTCACGCAATTGCTAGGTTTTGTCCTGTCCTTATACTAACTTCGAGCAAGGGTTAGGTCATTCTCTCAAAGTGACTTTGACCCACAAAGATGAGTCGGGATTACGTAGTCAGCATACTGCATGCTAACGCTTCGAAGAAGAGCATTAGTGATCAGACGTAAATGCTGAGGTATTTTTGGTGCCTCCAGTGTGCTCTATAAGGCAACTTTGTTCTCAGCCTATATTTTCTTACGGAACTTCCGCCTACAAGTTGGCAGTTTCTGATCGTAAGCCACACAAGGCATATGACACGATCACAGATATCTTGTTTATAGTTTGAAAAGATCCGTTTCATTAGCATAAAAAAATTGGGGGTCGTATGCTTGCTGAAAGCAAGACAATGAATACGTAAGTCTCTTCATGTTATATTCATGGTTCAATTTGTTTGCACTGCCGCTATGTACAGAGGCGATGTAGTACTGACAAATGACATACCAAATTCCATTTTCATTCAGAGTGCCTAGTCACCAGACTGGGGTTCTTGCCTCTGAGATCGGCGTCATGCAATCCAATTACCCAAAAGTGTTCCACAAGAGGAGAAAACATTGATGACTATCTAAAGATGTATCAGCAAGTAACAACAAATGAAGTGCTTAGAACAAGCCGGGAAATAGTTTGGAGAATAGTTACAGTTGCCCGTGAGTTAGTTTTGACATTCGCAAATGGGTGAGACACTTTTGCGTTCGAGCGAAAATCTAGCCACTAATTCTAACTTGCATTGACGTAAAGTCTTACCTCCGTTCTTTGCAAGTTTCGTCGACGACTAGACGCATGGCAGGATCAATGAATATCGGGCTGTGTGCTCGTATTAAATACCACCCTAAAACATACGACCTCTTTACAGCTCCAAGGTTTGTAGCCTCTGATATTTGCAGGGATTTTATCCAATCACCTCTTTACCTTTTATCAGCGATTCGAGCGGTTAGTGAATAGAAGGAATGTGCAAAGGCCTTTCTAGTGGTGGTTTGGCCGTGCGAGGCTAATCTTAAGGTGTGTGACCTATCATCTAACGCTCCCGAGATCTCGCTTGAGGCTCCAAGTCTTGGCCATGAGGATTCTGCAAAAGTTTGATCCATCGGGTTGTAAGAATGGGTGCACGTGGCTAGTAGCGAACAGGAGACATATTCTAGAGCTGTACTATAGATCCTGATTTTCCATAAGCAACACGAGAATAGATGTTCCAAAACCCAGCCCTGAGCAATGTTCTGACTTGAAGTTGACCAACTTGTGATCAGGGGGTCAGGCTCAATTCGGCGGTACGCAAGGCAGCAGATTCTTCTAGATCAGCACTGTTGCTCGCTGTCCAACAAAATGATTACCTTAATAGTCATCTGCATAAAAAGCGTTGATGCATGATTTCGGACGGTCACATTGAGAATCAAAATGGAATTTAGATGATCTAATACTGGGAATAATATGTGGTGAAGTTCGAAGAAATTCACTGGCACTGGATTAGGCTTAGGGTCTGCAGCAACTCGAAACCATCCTCCATTTTGTCCGGACCCAGCTCTTTTCTCACATTGCATCTTACGTCAGCGCGAGTTTCTAATGGCCTAGCTTCTATAACTTCTTATCCAAAATGGCTGCCTCCAAGCTGCGCGGCCCGTAAAGCCGGCGTTCGTAGTCCTCGGTATAGCAAGGGCCATTCCCCTTCAACAACTTCGTTACCCAGGTACGGGCACGTCTGCACCTTCAACATTCTTATCACATCCAATGATACCTGGTCTTCAAAGTCTCGTACATTAAAACGCACTGATGCGCGTGTGTCTCTTCTTTCCTTAGAGCTCTCGATACTTCTTAGTTTCATCCCTTTCTCGTATTCCGAATCCTCTGAAGCTTCAACAAGCTTACACATGAATTACGAGACCCAATTAGTTCACGAACTGAGGTCTCGAAAGCTTTTGTAGGCAAAATAATTTTCTCCGTACCTAGAACGCGCGTACGAACACACCGAATGTGAGCAATTCCCATTTGGCCACGCAACTGCTCTCCAACCAGCGATTTAGAAACCATGCACAACCTCGATGCTCAGGTATTCGAATAATTTCTACATGTTGACAAGTCGAAATTGTTTCCATTGCTAGTTGTTGACTATGTGAATGTGTACAGTTTGTCAGATCTGCTAGCCTCTTGTTGTCTAGGATTATGATGATTCTTGATTTGAACTTGCTTGCAAGGCTCACAGCATGGATCTGCGCCTAGGCAGCAGTTACGGGCAATACGTAATAGGCAAGAATGCATGAATATCAATCTGGCAGGAAGCATAGCCATGTTCCTCTCAAGGGCTCAAAGTAAAACTTCGACTAGTCTGACCCACTTAGAAGCTCCCGTCCCGCTCGCGTAGAAGTTTGGAAGCCCCGAGTACCTGCATACTCACTCACGGACATGCAAGGAATACGCAAGCCACATGTTTGTCTCACCGGAGATCAAAGTATCCCGGCAGCCATCAGAGCACTGTCATGTGGCTCCCTTGTCTTTGAGCGTATGGAGACTTGTCATGAGATACAGGAGGTAACTGAGCTCACACTAAGGTCATGTTGCTGCCGTAGTTAACGCACAGAGCACTGATCCTTTGTGAGCATTGAGGATCGCTCTCATTCCTCTACGGCAAAAGCCACAATTGTACGAGAGAGTGGTGAGCTGGAATCATATATAAGGCCTAGTGTTTGCTGTTCGAAAATTTCAACTTATTCATTATCAGCTTTCATATTACTGTCTTTCTTTCTTCTCCTTTCTTCGATATGAGCCCTACTAGTCACTCGCTTATCGCTTTCCTTGCTCTTTCGAGCTTTATCCCACTTTCATTTGGTCGTTCTTTACATGGTAGACACACTTTCGTTCCCAGACAAGCTACAACAGGCTTTCAATGCGAATATCCAACTGGCTGGACAAGCTGCAATACAGCCGAAAATCGAAGCTGCTGGGTGAAAGATCCTAGCGGAAACATTTTCGACATCAACACGGATTACGAGACCCAAATACCTCAGGGCAAGGAACGAACATACGAATTGGAACTTACGGAAGAAGAGATCTCTCCTGATGGTACTCCGAAATTAGCGAAGCTCATCAACGGCAAATACCCCGGCGAGCTTATTGAAGCGTGTTGGGGAGATACTCTCATTATCAATGTGAAGAATTCACTTCCTACTAACGGTACCACGATTCATTGGCATGGTCTTCGAGTAAGACAATTGTACTTCTTTCATGTCTCCCTACTTACGATGACTAGCAATTGAACAGTAACCACATGGACGGGGTCAATGGCATCACACAATGTCCTACAGCACAAGGGGAAACAATGCAGTACAAATTTAGAGTGACACAGTACTACCATACTTGGTATCACAGCCATTATAGCTCTCAGTATTCGGACGGTGTCGCTGCTCCGATGCTGATCCACGGGCCACATGTCGCCAATTGGGATAAAGACTTCCCACCCATGATCGTCACCGACTGGATCCATAAGTCTGCATTTGCAGAATTCACACGAGAAATTGATGGGAAGGGCAAGCTGCCGCAAATGGACTCGATTCTGGTCGATGGAGTTGGTATGTTGCATCCTATCCGGTAAGTGAGAAGCTACTAATAAGTATAGGCAAATACAACGGCGGAGGCTCCCTTTACCAAAACACTTTCGAAGCTGGGAAGAAATATCTCATCCGCATCATCAATGGAAGTACAGGTCTCCACTTCCATTTCTCGCTCGATGAACACATCATGACGGTTGTATCAATGGACATGGTCCCCATCAAGCCATATAACACCACCTCTCTATCTGTCGGCATTGGTCAGCGATACGGTGTGATTGTCGAAGCCAAACCAACAACAAAATCTAGCAACGGGAAGTACTGGATGCGTACCGAGTACACTACTTCTAACAATTGCAACGCCGAAATCACGGGTGTTCCCTCCACAAACCTCGACCTTCAACGAACTGGAATCATCAGCTATAGTGACGCCGGTAGCGGAGATCCAACGACGAGCCGTCAACCCGTTACAGTTGGCTGTTCCGACGAGAAGATGTCCAATCTTGTTCCGGTCGTTCCCTGGAACATCACCGTACCCCAGAACGACGTCAAAGGGAATACCTACGAAGCCGGGTTGGACCTCACTAACACGAATAAATGGCACAATGCCGTCAACCGCTGGAGCATTACCGATACCCCGATGTGGTTGGATCCGTCAAATCCTACACTTCTGAACTTAGCGAACACAACGTGGAACCCCGAATATGATGTAGTGAATTACGATTACAACGCCGACAAAGGCTTCGTTTATATGGTCATCTCATCTGGAAAAATGGTGGGCAGTACGAGCAGCATCAACCGCGTAGCTTCACCTCATCCGATCCATCTCCACGGCCACGATTTTGCGATCATCGGACAGGGAACGACGAAGTATGACCCCAAAACCACCCCCTCGACGTTCACACTTGACAACCCGCCGAGACGGGACGTAGCGATGCTACCTGGAGGCGGGTATCTGGCAATTGCGTTCAAACCTGATAATCCCGGGGCGTGGATTTTGCATTGCCATATTGCGTGGCATGCTGGGTCTGGTTTGGCTCTTCAAGTGCTGGAGCGCCAGGCAGAGATTGCAAGTACGATAGGGGCTGGAAGTTTGAAGCCGATTCAAGATCAGTGTGCGAGTTGGAAGAGCTGGGTTGCTAAGAACCCTATTCACCAGGAGGATTCTGGTGTGTAAGTACATCCTACACTATTATGGTTTGTGATAAGACTTCTGTTTTCTTCTGCCTCTTGGAACGCTTAGACAGGTTTGGCGTTATTTTGCAGCGATTTCTTTAGCAGACACATGTTACTACTCTCACTGATTTGTAAGGCTATTTTATGGACTAAACGAATTAAGCAAGATTTTACCGTCCACTTGATGTGTTGCTGCTTATTGCTTTATTTGTCAGTTTTCTTTGTCCCCTCTAGATATGATTCAAAGTTTGGGACTTGAGGATTAATACACTAATATGACTCTTGGCTGGTGATGCCCTCGGAGCGAAATGCTGAAAATGTTCATGGTAATATTTCTCTCGGCGCATGGTTGCGTGTCTCCTCCCAGTTCTCTTTACTACCTAAAGCATCAGTGTTCAAGTGGGACGGCCCACAGTATGAACACTAATATTGCATCCGCGCTGCAACATGAATTGTTCAAAAGGCCTTGTTGGCGACGCACTTTCAGTGCTTCCACGTCCTCCATGATATCCACTATCACTACGGTTTCCCATCTCTCCACTTTCTTCTTTGACTATCCTACCTCTATGTTCAAATTCCCTTCCGTTTTACGACAATACCGAGACCTTGTCTTACGACCCACTACGACGCCTCTACGTAAAATCTACCAAAAAGAGCTCTTGAGCGCTTTGAGCACAACGCCCCAGGTATTCTGCATTGCCGCCCATTAGAGCTAATCTTAAGAATATCGGACCACCTCTCAATACCTAACAAATTCTATCCCCCAGCTCACGAGCCGAAAATTCCTCTGTCGTATACCCCACGCTTTCTAAGATATCCCCAACACCATTTGGAGCACGTTACAGAATGAACATGGGGCTAAAGGTTAACGAAGGCGTTCAGGCGCTTTCTTTTTTGTTATACACAACATATACGAGACAAATTTTCGCACGAGGAGCCTTTAAAGAAAGCCATATGAACATGTTTGCAAGGGGAATAGTGCTGACGAGGTAAGAGGGAATCTGACACAATATCTAATGAATACTGTCTCCCACGTGAGACTGACCTCTTTTGTCGAGCAGGAGGAATCGACGCGTTGTTTTATTGGCATTCAAGGCATAAAGAAGGGAGCACGAAAAGCGACAGGCCGTGAGGAATAATTCAACAGCAAGTTCAGCTCCAGAGAATGCGTGGCTGGCTTGGGGCGTGAGGCTGAGGGGTTGCATGGAGCTGGACCAGTCCAGCGCTGACCTTTCAGCCATAGCGGGAATCGAGAGGCACCCCAAAATAAGCCGAAGAACACGAGATCGTGACCTGGCCTTCTATCCATCTGCACTCTCTCTCTTTCTCGGTCGATGCGAGGTTTTGGGCGATATTGAGAGATCTAGGAGCCACAGTTGAGTCCAACATTCCACCCCGCCGCCGTTATGAAGCTGTTCCCGCTTTGGGCTAGTACGCGAATCTCCCGCCTTAGCGTCTATTCCTCACTAAACACCCGCCAGCAGGGCTCACAACTCTCGTAGTGAGCTTCCACCTCACAGCCGCGCTCACATCTCCGCTCTATTCAGACATCTATCCACGCAATGCCTCGTCTTCAGAATATTCGCCTTCGGCCTTCGTGTATAAGACCGTGTACGGTAACATCACGTTCGCCGCGATTGCTGTGAAGGAGAATGGCGATCTGTACTTCCATATTGAGGCGCCGGCAGAGAATAGCTGGGTTGCTATTGGGACAGGGAGTGGAATGAAGGGGAGCTTGATGTGGGTTGCTTATCGGAGCGAGGATGAGAAAGGTATGCTGTCTCCCTACCTTGAATGTGTCTAAACTCGTAGCGACTGTGCGAAAATACCACCTGAAGATATAGTTTAATGGCTAACAATGTCTTGTATCAGGCGTCACTTTCTCTCCGCGCACAGTAAACGGCAACGTTGAACCCTCACACAGCGACCAGATCGATTGCAATCTCAATACCCGCGATGGCGTCACAAATGGCATTGTACCTCACAACGAGAAGAACATATATGCCATCAACGGATACTGCAAGAACATCGATAAGAAGCCCGTCAAGAATCAGAAGCGAAACGGAGAAGCAGCGGATGGGAAGGGCGACAATGTTATTTCCTACGACAACACCGAACAATCCTTCATCTTCGCTCTCGGGCCCACAGACCGGCATCTACACTCTGACAAGAAGGACGCGGATCTACGGCGCCACACGATGTTTGGGCAATTCAAGTTTGACCTAGCGAAGACTGCGGTCGAAAATTCAGACGACGTGGATCACGATGAGCTGAGCGCGATTGGGACCTGGGAGAACTACAATGCGCAAGTCGTAGGCGTACCAACAAAGGATCGTGACTGGAGCGGAAACCTGCACAGTCTGATCATGTGTAGCGTCTATGTGCTTCTTTTCCCGGTTGGGGTGGTGTTCTTGAGGTTGATTGAGAAGGTCAAGTGGCATGCTTGGATGCAGGGCGTTGGAACGGTGTTTGCGCTTTTGGGGGTAGGGTTGGGGGTTTGGGCGGCATTGGAGTATAATCAGGTAAGCGCTCCTCTCTGTGTTGGACCACCTGCGGCTCCAAGGACTTGAAGCTCTAATGCTAACGGTGCGAACAGTCTAAGCGCTTCAACCACCCCCACCAACTGATCGGCCTCTCCGTTGTCGGCGCAACCCTCCTACAGCTCGCCCTCGGCGTTGCACATCATCTCCTCTGGAAGAAACGCCAGCGTCCTACGATTCTCGGCTATATACATCTCTACCTCGGACCTCTTATCTTGATCGCCGGCACCGCAAATGGTTTCGTAGGCTTCAGTTTCGCGGGCGGTAGTTACCACAATCTCATGTACGGCATCATCGTGGGTGTGTTCTATTCAGGTCTCATCGGAGCATTGTTTTGGGCTCGCGTGCGAAGGAAGGCTAAGAGGAGGGAGAACGAGGGAATTGCGGATGAAGCGTATGAGGACTTCAAGGGGGAGAATCGTGGACCGCGAGGAAGATTGGTGGGGAGGGAGATGCACAACGATGATGATGTGGAATTAAGGGAGATGCCTATGGAGGCGTCGCCAGCATATGTGGATGAGGATCATGTACGGCCTGTGGAAGCTAGGGCGTTGGTGTGAGATGGTGGATATGAAGCTTGACTTTGAAATGAAAATGAAGCCATGGTGGGATGGGCCAATGAGACATATTGGGGCTGTTGTAATTGTAGCGTAAATCTTTGATGTAATTAGGGCAGCTCTAGGGCGAAGGTGAACACGGGAAATAAGCTTTCAATATGATTGTGGGTCTTTGCACCAGCACAAGGTATTTCACTTATCCATTCTTTTGTGCAGGTCCCTTGTAAGTGTCTATACGAACTTTATTAATTCTAGCAAATTATTCGCCTTTTGGTCTTTCGTTTAAGTGGGCTGAGCGTTGAAGAACAATTGCTTATTTCCCGAGTTCACCTTAGCCCTAGGGCAGAGAGCAACCGTTGAAGAAAATCTCTCCCTACTTTGTGATGGTGCGATGCTCGTGCTCCAGAGGCGTGGCCGCCACAATTCCCCAACGACAGTTCCCCATCCGCAGCTCCCCATTCACGCCAAACATGTGTTCGTGCAATGACGCAGTCCGGGATGTTACAACTGACAACCCAATTGTCACAACCCCATATCCAGACATTTGGTTTCTGTCACTGTGGCTGTCATTCCATGGTTTCCGGCCGCACAAGTTCTGGGTGCACGTGGCTCTCACTAACACTTGCATCCGCACCCGGACCCAGCTAAAAATACTCGGAGGCGAAGGCAGTTGAACGGCCCTGCAGGCCGGCGTTGATGACGGATCTTCGCGCCAATATTTGTGATGCGGCGGCCAACGGGCGGGGCAACAACCAACAACCAAACGACGTTGATGCTGCGCAGCTGTACCACTACAGCGGCCAGTGAAGCGCGGCGCATGTACTGATTGTCTCTATCCAGACAATGTAAACGGATCAAAATGTGGAGGTTGGAACGCATTCCTGGCCGCTCTCCCCGCGCCGCTTGCGACCCTAATTACCCTGCGTCCGTCTGGGGTCCTGCCGGATGTGGAAATCCTAGCGCGCCATTTCTCTATCGAAGACCTAAACTTGCCAGGGCGGCTGACACCTCAAGCCGTATATGGCCCCTGTCTGAAGTCACTCTTCTGTTCGTCTTCTCCGTTTCTTTCCCATCCTTTGTACATGCCCGTTCCATCGCCGTGTCCTTCGTTGAGTCCTTCGTTGAGCCCTTCACCATCTATCGTTAATTAATACCCCGACACTCGCTATCCACCCTTTGCACCAATTTCAGGGGAGCCTAGCAAACAGGCCCCCAGTAGCAGCCACTGCTCCACGATCGTCCCCGGACACTCACACCTGTCGTTTCAGCATCACTCAAGGAAAGAGTGATCTTCATACACTGTAATTCGCCCATATACCGCCTTGGGCGCTCCTGTCGCAAATTGACAGCTGCACTCCGCACCTGAGCATCCTTACACGACATACGGATACCCGATCACGACAACACAACGCCGCCATGGTCTTTCGACACGCACTCTCAGCTGCGCTCGCAGTTGCCGCTCTCACATCCACCGTCTTCGCTGCTGCTGGCGCGAAATGCGGTCCTGGAACTCTCTGTCCAGAGGATGCGCCTTGCTGTGGCCGTACGTCTTCTCCGAACACCTCTACTTGCGCGAACAAGGCTGACATATCTTAGAATACGGCGACTGCGGTGTAGGCGCCTTCTGTCTCGGCGGATGCGATCCCCTCTTCTCACACTCCCTGGACTCCTGCGTACCAAACCCCATGTGCAAATCCGCCGACTACTCCCTCGATTCTCTTGACGATGTCCAGACCATCGACAAATACCTCGGTGACTCGTCAAAAATCAACTGGCAGTCACAGGGCAAACCCGTCCCATATGACGCTGATAAGTCGCTGCTCCTGACAATGGCCGAGGGCACCGTGGGAACACTGCTGGCTTCTACACATTATGTGTGGTACGGCAAGATCTGTGCGACTATGACGACGAGCCAGGGGAAGGGTGTGGTCACCGCGTTTATTATGATGAGTGATGCGCGGGATGAGATTGATTTCGAGTGGGTCGGTACGGATATCAAGAATGCGCAGAGTAATTTCTACTCTCAGGGCGTGACAGTCTGTAAGTGGCCATAACTGTCCGCGGTGCACTCCGGGCAGTACTAATGAGATATGCCAGACACCAATGCAGCGAACCTTACAGTCGGCAACACAGTCGAGAAAACGCACGAATACTGCATCGACTGGAAACCTGATACCCTCACCTGGGCCGTCGACGGCGATGTACTGCGCACCAAAAAGCGCTCCGAAACCTGGAACGCCACATCGAATCGCTTTGACTACCCACAAACGCCGTCCCGGGTCATGCTGTCCCTTTGGCCTGCTGGCCTCCCCACCAACGAGAAGGGAACGATTGAATGGGCGGGCGGAGAGATCGACTGGAATTCCCCGTATATGCAAAACGGATACTACTTCGCTCAAGTGAAGAAAGTGACAGTGGACTGCTACGACCCACCTTCGGGTGCCAAGGGCAACGGGAAGAAATCGTACAAGTACACAGACAAAGCCGGGACGAACAACACCATTGAAATGTCAGACGACATTGTCATCCTCGGCTCCCTCATGGGAACTGGAGAGGATCCAGGAGAAGCGCCCAAGAGTGATGCGCCGGCTCCTACGGCTACTGTTGCTCAGGTCCCTGGAGGAAACCCTGGCGGTGGTGGTAAGCAGGGAACGCCTGTTGCCCAAGAGACGGGAACCGATGCCACACAGACTGCTGGCGATGCAACAACGATCAACCCGACTGGAGGCCAGGCTTTTGACCAAGGCACTAGCAACCCAAGTGCGGGCATAACACTGCAGCCAGGACTCGGGAAGATCGGCGGTTCCGCCTTTGCCATAGTGCTCGCTGTACTGGGCTTGTGCGTACTCTGATCAACTTAGCTATCAGTCGCGGTTTCCTGTTCTTGCATCTGATTTTATGACTATTTCTGCGGCCCGGTCGGCTGTGTGGAGAATCTTATTCAATGTCCATCTTTCGGCCTCGGTGTTTTTGGGAGATTGGGTGAAAAGGGCGACGATTTCCCTTGTTGTATGTATATCGAGATGAGAGCGTTCGAGCGAGCGAGCGAGCAAGTTATGTATAGTGGATGACACGGCATAACGTCCGGGGGCATCGGATATATTTGCTAAGAAGAAGTAATATCGAGAGAGGGTGTCCACTCTAGAGAGATTTGGGCATCTGAGCTCACAAGTCATTCTTTAATCTTAGACTGACACTTAGGAAATGTATAATGTTATGCATTTTATTTGATTCAGATGATGTTCGAATATTAAGTGCACAAAGCGTGTTGGGTCAGTGGTGTCGTGTGCGAGGAATATGGATGTACAAGGGGCAGCAAAATCAATTCTATTACTCACGTGAGTCAAGGCGCTAAGCACACCGTCGTAGTAGAGTCTTAGAGAGGTTGGCAAGCTCACCCACCCAATAAGGATGTGTCGCTATATGACCAAAAAACGCCACCCACAGTACTTTGTAAAGTTGCTGATATTTGTCTTGTAGCAAGTGGAAACAAGAGCTTCATTGCATAAATCTGGCGCAACATTGGAGTAATTTTACTACAAAACTAGCTTAATTTTGGCTATTTTATGATATGCTGAAATTTTGGTACTAGAATTGTGCCAAGCACGTGAGTAACAGCATTGATTTGGCTGCCGTGAAGAAAAGTAGAAGGAGAGGAGGGACATTGTAAGAATCATTCTAGAGATTAGCTCCATATGCTAAGATAATAAAGGATATATTCATTACGCTCACTGGTCTCCTTGGCATGATCGATGAATACTGAATGAAAGATCGAGAAAATGGAAAGCAACGTGGGCTTCGCGCTAGGCTCCTTGAGGCCAGATCATTCGTCGACGTGCAGCCACGGTTTTTGCCTCTTTCATTAATCATACATTCAACAACACACCAACGCTTTACCAGCTTCACGCTTGTCCTTCCATCATGATCAGCTGAAAAAAGACACCAACGATGTTCAATCTCCACGCTCTACAGGAAGCTGCGTCCTAAAGCGTGCTCGACCCGCAGAAAGATACCAACGATATTTAAGCTATCCCCCCCCCCCCCCCCCC
>BLYF01000121.1:128664-148705 GCA_014905255.1 Herpotrichia juniperi
GGGTTCTCTGTCGAAGAGCTTCTTCTCTGTGGACAAACAGCCATAAGCGCCTAGTTACTCCATTTTTACCATCTTTCTTGTACGCTCTCATTCCTAATTGCTCAGTGTTATAACAGTCGCATGCAGTCTAGTCCCTATGTAGTTGTTTCCTTGTCGACCAAGTGGACCGACCATTTTTCAGCGATCGGTCCTATCTGTTATCAGTTTCCCTTTCCATTCTTTCTCTTTTCACTACCATACCTCAATGCATCAGACTCAGTCACTTTTTAGCCTCACATTTGTCGTCCGCAATGGCTTCTAATAGAGCCTTCAGCCGGTTGTATCTTACAAACCTACAACTCGCGTGCGGTATCATTTGCCAATCTGGCAGTCCAGTAGGCAACGCACTAGCCTCCACAAACATCATACACGTCAAGACTTCTTCGTCAGTCTTCACTGATCCAATCCAACGCATGTAGATAAGAAACCTGGTCTACGTTCGGAATATGCCTTTATTGGTGAGGATGGGTGCCAATGGCCTAGCCCGTAAGCTTTAGCTCCCACACTTCGGATGACTGAAGCGATGCAAGCACCCGACCCGCATCACCATCATTCGTCATTGTTGATTTGGAAACTTTGTCGAACGAAATTATCTCATTCTGCCGGCTTCTTCCCCACTGGATCCCGAGCAAGCAATAGCGAACGCTGTGCCCGATCTTGTAACACCTCTTGTCCACTCTCATTCCCAGGGTTCCTTAATATGGTAATATGGCCAGACATGGATGCAGCGAGCCCTAGAAACATTTCGGAAACTACCAACAATGCAACTTCGACCGCACTGTAGGGCTACGTCTTCCAAGTCATAATCCCCACGTAATCTGCGTGCGTTCGGTTGGTGTATATGACTTGTACATGTGTGCTTCACGGCGCTTGTTTAACAACGCTTAGGACACGCCTCACCTGATACAGCTCATACACACGGAGGACCCGCAAGCCGCAAGACGAACCACTGTTTCCTCACTGATGTTAACCGAGCCAGGATACACTTCACGATAGTATGTAACATAACACGTACCGCCAATGAACAATACGACAAATCCCAGAACAGCACTGTAGCTTCATACTCTGGGCGCAGAGAAGACACTTCATAAGAACTCAAATCGTCTCACTATGCATGTCTAACGCACATATTCGCTCTTCACTTGAACCCCTTTCTTTCATCGCAACTTACATATAGTCCGTTCTAAGTATCCATATTAACCGTGCCCAACATCGTTGTTTCCAATCCGCGAATTGTAATAGCTATCACCGACACTCACACCCTCTAACCTGTATCATTCAGCCAACCTCAACGCGAATATGTGCAATGATATCATCAATCACTACCCCCAGTGCGGACATAGAGAGTACGTCTACGGCATGTTCTGCAAGTACCTTTACGAAGAGTTGAACCGCATCAACAACCCACGATACTTTGAAAACTCGAATTACTACTTCCGTACGCCGGCCAAGTGCAAGACCGAAGAATACACCGTTCTGGAACAGCTTTGCCAGGAGTGCGAGTATAAGCAGCAGATGTTACGGTACGGGCGCGAACATCCTAGGTATAATTACTACCCGAGGAAACAGAGCTACTCTAGGAAGGGATGAAGGCTAGTGAGGATTAAGGATAGGGGAATCTTAGCGCGAGCTATGTTCATTTTGTGGTATAGTCTCTTCCAAGACTCTTCATGCTTATTCCAATTGTCACCGCCTTTTCAGGTTTGTACAGCAGTCACAACATACGTCGCGATGTGGATACCTAGGCCAGAGGCCCAGTCATGCCTGAGCTTTCGTCGGCTTGTGCTTTGGACATCGCTGGAGTTTACGTTCTCAGATGTTAAGAAGTGTCTCGGGCAACCCAATCTGTCCTCAGTTTTGCTGCTTGTCTTTGTTTCATTCCCGTTTGCACTCTCTGTTTTTGTTCGCTCATATTCTTGAATATGCATCACCACAGCTACCCTTCCAAGTTTCTTCGCACGTTGACGAGGACGCGTTGTCACACTTTCCTGGAAACAACTAGCTTAAAGGAAGGTGCCGTAGCCCTTCTAATTGCACATTTCACATCTCATCATCAATTCCCTACTCTATGGCTGACAGCAAATGCCGCATAGCCTCCTCGGCCATCTAGAAATCACTACATCTATGCCTGACTTCAAAAGCCGAGTCGCAACGGTGTCACATATTGGCGAATGTACCCAGTTCCGCGCTCCAACCGGACGCCGTCCCCATCGCAATACTACGTGGTCTTTCGCTTCCGATGTCGCGGGCGTGATAGTTCTCCGGATGCCAGCCTGTTCTCGTGTTCTAATCGCTTCGCGCCCCCGGACTCACCGCCTCGTTTACGTCCAGCCGCCAGCACACGATTAACGTCATGTCCGACGTGGAAACCGCACACAACACGCTGTTTGTGACATGTACAACACGTTAAACGTGGCACGTGTACACCCAGCGCACGGATTCCGATTATCGCGAGCCGATGATTGGGTTGGTTCATAGTCGGCACGCTATTTCGCCTCAACTACAGAAAAGGAATGCAAACTACTGACGTGACAACGTTGATGAACGTGACCTTCGCGAACCCACTTCGATTTCAATACGCGTTCATAGCATGAGAATCCAGATCGTGAAAACGTGACTCTGTCGCCCTCGCCTTTCTTCCATGCCTTACAAAAGCTTGATCTATCCTGACAATCCAACTTCCACTCCTTCCCTCAGGGAGACACAATTCAACAAATCAACATGGCACCACCTTTCCAAAAGATCCTCCACCCCCTCAATCCCCCACCGCCACTAACCCTCACCCTCCCCCTCGTTCATTCCCAGACCCTTGAAGCCCTCCTCTATGGCACAGCCTATGGCTCCGGCCCACGCGCCCTCTCATCAAAACTTGTCTCCTTCACACATGACGTCGATGTCTCCCTCCCGATAACCTGTCACTACATTCGCAACCAGGCTAGCTTCACGACCAATGAGGTATCGAAGACCAAATTCCTGAGGCTACGCAGGTTAGTGGCCGAGAAGGGGGAGCTGGACGTTGGTGTAGTCCTGGACAGGGAGGGGGATAAGGGGAAAGTGTTCAGGGGACTGTTGACGACGGGAATTGAAGATGGCGAACAGGATTGGGAGAACGAGGCAAATGAGGGCGAAGTAAATACAGTCCTGAGGTGGCAGGAGCAAGACGAGGTTATGCTGGTTGTTCACAAGGTGTTGAAGTGGCTCAAGAAGTGCTACGGGGATGATTGAATAGGATCTTGATGGCACCAACGGCATACATTGTATCAGGACCCTTTCAAGACGCAGGAACAGGCGGTGACCATGTAAGCGCGACGGATAGATGTGTTGTTGTTCAATTGCAGAGCCGCTGACGTGTTTCTAGTCTTGGTTCCTGTGGCTTCTACTCTCCATTGGTGCGCACTCGCAGCCTTGGCACCCCATCATGAAAGCGGGTCATCCCAACCCACGACTTTCACGCACTCTCTAAACAGCCCTTTCCTACCAATAAACCACAAACGGCCTTTGCGTCGACCGCGCATACCTTCCAATCCCACCACACAAAAACGTCACCACTCATCGACCGCATCTTTCACCCACCAGCTCTCTACTTCTCTGCTTCTTCATGAAGCCAATACCATATTAAAGATGCTATGCGACGGTGTCTCGTTTGGAGGGGGAGGGGCCCGAACGTAAGAATTATGTTAGACCAAGAGGGAAATGTTAAAAATAGAGTCACTCCGAAGTACCAATTTACTGCGTTGAACGATGTATACATTCGGCAGAAAAGAGGGGAAATAAGGACTTGAGGTTCATGGGACGGATGACCATGTGGCGGTTGGAGAAGCGGAAGAGGGGGAGATGAAGACGCGCGCCAAACAATCAAGATCAGTGCGAGCTGGATTGAAATGGAGGTTTGCGATTGGAATAGCATAGCTGAAACTGTGTGCTGGCTTCACAGGATAAAGAAAATGCTGTCCGATGAGGGACATACTCTGAGTCTAAGCAGAAGAAACAGGATCAACCTCACAGAGGGATTCTGTATCTGCTAGGCAGAGGCTGTCGTGGGGTCTTTGTGGAAATTGACCGAGTGCATGATGTTGTTTTGATGCACGTAGCTCCGCCCAACACAACGGGTTTCATTTGTACACCTCGTCATAAGAATGCAGATAGATGATATACGGCTCGAGAAATGAATATAGCTGCCAATATAGACATACTTCCCTGACATGTTGGCAAATAACAAAACGCCAATATATGCCAACCAGCGCAGTATGTATGGTATGCGCAAGCCCAACCCACAGAGCATCTATCCGTTGCCTCCCCTCCCATTAGAAATCCTTGAACTGTCAGGCATGCCCATCACTCGCTTAATCGCTCGCGTTATCAATAATACCAAGCGCAGCATTTCACAAACAAGAAGATTACCGCCTCCATCCTTCTATACGCCAAATCCACATCACGTGCAATCTGAGCCTTTTCACCGCCTAGGCAAAGGTCCATTAGCCCCACCCGCTACGCCACTAATCGGCGTCATACTCCCCACCGGCGTCGGCGCCCTTGACGGTGCCGCACTGGGCTGTGCACTCCTATTATGCGCCATATGCGCCTGCACCAAATGTCCGGCTGCAAGAGCAGCATTCAAACTAAGTTCTCCTGCAAGGACCGCAGCCGCGATGACGCGAGCAAGCTGTCTAGCGTTGTCTCCGGGGGTCTCGAGATTGGCACCCCGCACGCCGATCAGGTCGAGCATGGCAGATTGGGGCTCGAGGATTGTGCCGCCGCCTATTGTGCCAACTTCGATGCTAGGCATGGAGACTGAGATTTGGAGATTGCCGTTCATGCTGGAAAATATGTTAGCTTTCAGTTCTGGTGCAGGTGTTGATGTTTGAACTTACTTCTTCATGATGGTGATACAGTTGGCACTCTCGACAACTTGCGCAGGATCTTGACCGGTTGCAAGGAAGATAGCTGCAACGATGTTTGCAGCGTGTGCGTTGAATCCTCCCATTGCGCCTGCCATCGCTGATCCAATCAAATTCTTGCTGATGTTCATCTCCACAAGTCCGTCGACATCACACTTGAGCACGCTCTTAACAATATGTCCCGGGATAATTGCCTCAGCGACAACACCTTTGCCCCGACCATCAATCCAATTGATAGCCGCAGCCTTCTTGTCAGTACAGTAGTTACCTGAGAGGGTCACAACGCGCATGTCTTCGAATCCTGCTTCATTGGCCATGACGGTAAGAGCGTGTTCGACACCCTTACTGATCATGTTCATTCCCATGGCATCACCAGTAGTGGTCTTGAACCGGACGTACAGGTTAGTGCCCGCAATAGCCGTCTTCATGGACTGCAATCTTGCGAATCGTGATGTTGAGTTGAAAGCGTTCTTCATGATTTTTTGTCCGTCTTCCGAGTCGAGCCAGATCTTTGCGGCACCAGCACGGGTAAGAGTGTCAAAACCAATGCAAGGACCGCGGGTCATGCCGTCGTGAGTGAGAACAGTGATGGCACCTCCACCGGCGTTGATAGCTTTTGCGCCACGCGAAGTAGATGCGACAAGTACACCTTCGGTGGTGGCCATGGGAAGAAAGTAGTTCTGACCGTCAACCATAAGAGGTCCTGCAACACCGAGTGGCAATGGCATATAGCCAATGACGTTCTCACAGCAAGCGCCGTGAACAAGATCGTAGTTGTAGTCTAGGTACGGCAGCTTGGACCTTTCGAGCAGAGTTGAAGTCTCACGGGTGGCATGGGTACGAGATACAAGACCACGTCGAATCTTAACTGCACGAGTCTTATCACCCAAGGTCTTTTCGAGCGCATATCCGGGTAGCTTCCCTTTGATGGAGAGTTCAATGAGCTCTTCGTCAGTAAGCTTGGGCGCCTTTTTGGCCTTGAGCATTTCCTCAAGGAATGCTGTTGGACGGTTGGGGGCTCTCTGCTCCTCTTCTGTGGGCGGATCTAAATGGGGTTGAACTGGAAGTACTACAATGGGTGCAGCAGGCCGCAGGACTGGACGGTTCATCTGTTGCTCAGGACCTGGCGTCATCGGTGGCGTTGGCATATGTTGATGTGGGATTCCAGGACCGCCAGGTGTAGGGGGAGTGCCATCTTGAATTTCGGCAGCTGTAGGTGGGTCAAGTGGCTTATGGGGTTCTTTGATCGTCCATCGAGCAGCATTGAAGAGGTAGCCATTCAAGACCACACTCATGACAAGCGCTGCAATGATCCATTTGCCAAGGAAGGGGTCTTCCATGCTCTTGAGAATTCCATCAACGAAGTAAGTGCTGGAGTTGCCACCAATTTGGGAGTCGCTATTGCCAGTTGAGGGCTCGGCGTAGTGGATAGATGGATACTCGAGCTCGTACTTGATAGGCATCAAAATAGTGACTATGGTGGAAGTAGCAGTGCTTTTTGCCTGCTCATAGATAGAGTCCAATCCGCTTCCAGCAACCTTAAACGGGTCAAGGGGGGGTGTAGCCCCGACTCCAGAGATGTGTGAGACCTTCACTCTCGACATGCCGAAGCGGAAAGTGGCGAGATTTAGGACATTGACTAAGACAAATCCAGCGACCATGAGGACTTTGAATTTTGGTACCGTAATCTTTTTGCCTAGAATGGTTGTAGTTGAAGAGCGAGCTTGAACGTCGCCTGCATTGGGCCAGTCGTTGTTCAAGGCCACGCTCTCTGCGACTTGGCGACTGACACCATCGTCCTCAAGTGCTCTCCGAAGAGCCACGTGGCGCTTGATGCGGTTGATCTCTAGCTTAATGGTGAGAATCGCAGTGAAGAACGTGAGTAGCATAACTCCATCAAAGATGAGAATCCAGGCGCCTAAGAAGCAGAATTGGCGAAGGCCTCCCTGAATTCCCGACATTGCTCCAGCGACAAGGATAAGAATCTCAAAAAAGTAGTCTCGGACAATTTCATATCCGGTCTTCTTGATGGCAATTTGGACCGCGTTCTGAATGGTCATGGGCTGACTCTTGTTCTCCTCGGCGTTCCTGCGAGCATCCAACGCAGCGGAAAGGACCGCTTTGGTCAGAACAATAGGTTTCTCGAATCCAATGATGACGACCAGGAATGGCAACCCTTCGGAAAGAAGAACCATGTTAATGGGCACATTCAGATATACCGTCACGAGGAGCGCAAACAGGAATGCAAAAGCTGACTGGAGTAGAACGGCAGTTGCGAGCCAGAAGTTTGACCCCAAGCGACGCATGGCGAGGAATAAAGAGACAAAGGTCAAGTGCATGGCGAGGTAGCCCATGACCATGATGATGATATCGCCTGTGTCAGCATTCTGTGATACGAATTAGTACAGATCGTGTCTCGTTGGCTTGCGAGGAGCCGTCATACCTGGAGGAGATCAACGAATGAAGTCCAAGAACCGCGCGCCCAGTTGCGGACACCACCTGGTGCATTTCCGCTCTTGGCTGCCTTCATAATCCACTTCTTCTCCTCGTGTGTTCCTTCCTCATCTGACCCATGCGATTCTGAGGCGACTTCGGGTGCAGAAATCTCCTGCATGGCCAGGAGGAAGTCGGCAGCTCCAGTGTATGGGATTGCGAAGGCCAGAGATGTATCGTGCGAGATGGTGGAGAAGGAGCTCGAGGAGCTTGGGAGGAGGACCGCAGAAATATTGCTAGGGACATTGTCCTGCGAGGGTGCAGAGCTGATGGAGCTTGATTCGGGGAATACGAGAGTGATTAGAGCAGTCTCCTGGACTGGCTAGTTGGTGGTGGTCAGTACAGCCCTTGCTCGTGGAGATTCCAAACATACCTTGTCTGTCTTCTTGCCTATTACAGCCTCCTCTGCTTGCCATTGCCAGGACGTCTCTTCTCCAACACGCAGTCTCTTGCTGCCCGCCAAAAGGGTGCTGAAGTCCACCCTGCCTGTTGCCTTGCTTGTATCCCGCTGCAAGAGTCCCTTCTCCAAAACGCCCAAGTACGAGTAGCTGGCCAGGAAGGCAATGGTGACAATGGTGTGGACGGGATGTGTGCACGCTTTCTTCGCAATTGAGAGCAGCACTGGTGCAAAGTGGCGGTCGTACCAGCCCGGGCGAGCCTTGTCAGACCCACCGGCGGCCTGCCATCGCGTGGCCAAGAATCCAAACATTGTGTGGTATCTGAAGTCGATTCAGTACGTGCGGTCGCGGGGCCTCAGGCGGTTTTGTGCATGGGGTACGCGGTCGGGGCTGTGCTACTGCGTGGATGAAGAGGCAGGTGACAGCTCGTAGAGGGTGGGCGCGAAGCAATTCTCACTATGTCCGAAGCTGGTGGTGGAAGATTGGCGACTTTCGATCGTCAGGGGACTCGGGTCTTGGGTTGGAGGCAATTTCGGTAGAGGGGTGACAAGTCCGATGTTCGGGACGACGCAAGGCGGACGGAGCACAAAGACGAGGAGAGGGCTGCGACAAAGTGAATTGACGGCGGCGGCGTGCTCGAAGGAGAGAGATCGTGTGTGGAAATGCCCCTGGGGGGTCCCGCGGGTGCTCGGTGGTTTGCCGCAAACGTGCACTTTCCGCGGTGTGGCGCTGGTAACCTTTGTTACGCGCTAAGCCGTCAAGTCCTTTCACCGCTCTCTTCTGACAGCTCACCGCGCATGTTGCCCACAAATGAACAAAGACGGAGACGAAGACATCGCCAAACCAATGCGCCTAGTATTGTCCTCTCACCGTGCAACGGCCCTGGGTTGCAGCGGTGCGGCACCTGACCCAGCTTCAAGACAACGTTGAGTTACGTGCTGGTTGACGTCAATTCAACAGACGCCACCACCGCCACAGACTAGTACCTGCTACAACAGAATTTTCAATGTGAAGTACCATAGTAGAACAAACACAATTTACATGATCAAGAACTTGAGCTCCATTGATTTAGATAAGGATCACAGTATGTAGGGTGCCCTTGAGCAAAATAATGCCTGGTCCAGTCCCGGCAATCCCTAAGTGCTCGCCCACAAATACAGGCAAAAGTCCAGGAAACCAAGGAAATCCATAATCACCATGTCTATAACATCGCTTCTATAGTTCCCAAATCCCTGGTGCATATGCATATGCAACACAACTCTACGCGACCTTCGCAGCTATGGGAGCATCACCATTCGTGATCTCTCTGATAAACTCGGGATCGGGATCGTACAGCATGACATGAAAATGCTCAACCGCATGTACCGACTTCAGCGATGTCCAGTTCTTGAACCAGATCACATCGTCAGGCTTGACTTTGCCGCCGAAAGTCTTCTGCACGTACTTGTCAATTTCCCGGCGCGCTTCGGGGGTCAGGTCGTCGGTGGATGGGTCTTCAGTAAGCTCGAATTTGGTCCAGATTACGAGGTGGATGATCTCGGGATCGAGGCCGTAGGGCCAGTCATTGTAAAGGATTTTCATGTCCTCTTTGTTTGGTTAGATGGATCTGATTCGATGACGATGTACGGGAATGGCTACCTTCGTACTCAAATGGTTCGCCCTTGGGCTCCATCGTCTCCCATTGCAGTCGCTCATTGACGATGAAGTTGAGAATGCTTCCATACTCCTTCACGAGACGATGTGTGAACTGCCGGTATCGTCTCAACTCCGAAGGCACGCGGTGGAATTTGTCGACGCGATTGATCCCTGGTATCATATATCAGAATTTCAATCAATCAATCACCTGTTGACTGCGTCGTACTAATGATTTCTCTGACCTCATCCCAACTGAGTCTCTTATATTCGCTATCCGGCGTCCCAATGATCCCTCTATCCTTCTCCCCGCATTCCCTCAAGAACTCAGGACACTCTATCGTCCATTGGTCTCTTGGCACGTTAACAAGCCACCACGACAGCGGCTCCTGGTGCGGCATGCCTCGCAATCACCAACTTTTCTTTTTTTGATCGGATGCAGATTCTCAATGTCGATCGGGGACAAAGGCCGGGGTGAGATGGGATGGAGAACCCGGTATTGCAAGGAAGAACCCCACGTCGCTGCAATTTAGGATTGAATCAAGCAAAGGAGAAGATGAGCTTGAGTAATTAGCTGATGACATGATTAGCGTAGGTCGAGCGCTGAAACGTGGCAGCTGTCAATGATGGAAGGCGCTATGATGGCCACAAGTGTAGTCCCAACGATGTTGAGGCGGTGAACCACGGTTCAGCTCGTGGCAACTCCATCGTTTTTGTTCTTTCTGTATGTATGGCAACACCGAGTGAACATTTCAGAAGAAACTATATGCACAATATTTAAGGCTGTCAATCTGCCGACTTCTACTTTCCCTGCAATCTCGGGCGATAAATCCACGTTGATGTTTCACAGGGATAACCCAACGTTCACCCGCACCCTCCCTCATCCTGATTCGCCATACCAGTTGTGAATGAACCGCCTCCCGAATCTCTCCCGCCGTCGTCCATAAAACACTATAATGTTTGGTTACCACCACACCGTTACCCTAAGAAACCTGTTTGAAACTCCGCACGGTGTCAATAGATCGTCAGAAAGGGGAGGTGAATCGCAATTCTAATATCGGGGCTGCTGCAAAATCTTACATGTCTTTTTGAACTCCTCCACATCCACCTTCCATTCAGTCAGTTGCTTCCCAAAACGCGCCTTGAAGAGCTGCTACCTACGATTCTCAGTCACTCATTTTTGCCTCGTTCGAAACCTGACCACATCCACTCATTCAAGTTTCACATGCAATTTATCGGCAACATTCTCAATCTCTGCATTCCGCAACACAGGGCCAATCAATAAGAGGAGGGTCTTGCATTCTTGTTTCATTGGTTTTGTTTTGAGATCCACAACTTCGGAAAGTGCGACATTATACACATTCCCGTTGACGACACATGACCTTCTGGCTTGTTTTGAGCAACATCACCCCATAACAGCATTGCACGCCGTCCCAGAACGTGCTCCCAGTACGACAACTTCGCGAGCGATATACCTGTCTTACTTCCACGAGCGTTTGCTCTCCGCTTCCCAACCTCGAACTCGACGTTCATTCCACCCTGATAACGACTGTGTTCGTTAAATCACCAGATCCTCACAACAAGCCAGTACATAAAACCTCGCAATGGGCACTGTCCGCGATCCCGAGTTCTGGCGCCGCTTCTCCCGAGCCGTGCACGAAGACGAGGCGCTGAAGTACGCAGAAGCACAGGAACAAGCAGAAAAAGGACAGAAACCGGGCATCAAGCACTCGTATGTTTCCCCTTCTACGCGCAGAACCACAAGCCCTTCCACATCGCCTTCGTCAATATCGCCTCTCAAGCCCGCCATGGCCATTGTTACGAATTCGGAACCCCTCTCGCCAATGCTCTTCACGCCGTCAATATTCGGAGATATGAAAGAACACTCGATACCCATGTTCTCGAGGCCTACAACGCCCCGTCAACCCAAAACCCCTACTAGCACCACACATCCTCTCCCACCTCCTACGACAGCCCCTCTCAACGACCTTGACCCCGTTCCTTCCTCACCATTATCACCACCGCGTAGACCCCGCCCCACCCACAGCTCCCGCTCCTTCACATCCCACCGCAACACCTCGCAACTAACCCTCGGTTTCTCCGGCCGGCCCCAAAGTCGTTTCAAGTTCTGGACGCAAATCAGTTCTGACCCTTCTAACAGAAGCTCGTGGCTCGAGAGCCAACGCAAGAAGAAGAGACAACGGACGTGGATTTGTTGGGTGTTTTGGCTGAGTTTGCTGGGACTGATTGCGGCGGTTGTGGTGGTGATCCTTTTCTTGCGCGGGAAAGGAATTATATGAGCCCGCGAGACGAGTCGACGCTACCGAGAATGGCTAGGATAAGAATAAGACGCAGGGGACTGTGCATGGGATGGCGTAATATGGACTGGGTACCCGATGGCAGGTCCTCGATAGAATCGGACGGCGTCCGGGCACAATGGTGCTTGGGGCGAAGACTCGACTCTCTTGTTGCCTGCTAGATGTGGGGAGGTCGCAACATGTTTTCTTGTATATTTTCTGCACACATGATACCACTACTGAGCAAGACCTCGGTTTCCAATTTGACAGTTAAAGTTTATTATGATACCCTTACGTTGTGTAATACTGGGTAGAGATCAGTACACCACATAAAAATGAAGTGCAAAGTTTGCAGTATAGAGAGTATATGATACTGCGCTAATCCCCGACACCGGAACAGGGCTGTTAACCCAAACGTCCTCCTAGCAGATACAGTAGCTAATTGTTTTGGCCTCTAGCTTGCATTGAATGCATATCCCGCCGTATGTAAATCACGTGCGGTGTACTGCGGTGACTGGTCACACGCGCGAGAATCAAGTAGGACAATGAAGAATCGAAAGTAGATTTCTAAAACTACACGAATTTTAGCACATATTCCCTATCTGGCAGTCTGTTTGAGCCTCAACTCACGTTCCTCGGTGCTGGAACCTAAACTCTAGCACCTTCATTGTCCAGCCTGCCCATAGCATAGCCCTTTCGACGTATCTCCAGTCATCGGATAGAGGCGTGCCTGGAAGCATGCCCTCCGCCTCTTCCATGACTTGACCCAGGAACGCGTTTGTATGACCATGAAGACGCCTGTCCCCAAAACGAGGTATCAAGACCTATAACGCCCATCAATCCCTAATCAGCCATCGCTTAGTATCTTGCCGCTTTCCCAGCAGGCGCGGGCGGCGAAGGGCTCCTCGACATGCTCCTGGGATCTCTCCCGCGCTCTTGCAGCCACTTTCGCGTGCACATATCCAGATCGCGATCGAGTTCGGGAGTTGGTTCCTTGCGATGAATGAAGTTGCAGAAGCCGCCACGGACGCAGCCTTCACCAGAGTTGAGGCGACAACACGCCTCGCGGAAATCGGTAACGGGGGACAACTCGCAGTATATAGGGCGGCCGGCATACCAGCGGGAGTTGAGGCCGTCGCAAGCCTTTTGCGCGTCTTCTTCGTACTTGAAGCGCACGTAGACGTTGCCGATGAGATCTGTGGACGAGAATGTCAGTTCACGTTAAAGGGAGATATGGCAGGGAGGAAAGGTGGAGACCTACGGTCGTTATTGTTGTCGCACACTACTACTTCCTCAACCAGTCCGTACTTGCACAACTCGCACCAAATGTCCTCGTAGAATGCGTCAAAGTGCATCTGCATTTGCGGCGCGCTCATTTTGTTCTTGGGATCGTAGGCCGGATTCTGGTACAGATTCGGAAGGAGAATGGTTTGGGAGTACGAGGGCTTGACATGTTTGCGCGAGCAGCGGTCGCCATGTCTACAGGCTCCTATCTTGTAATAGAAACTGCAATTGACCTGCGAGTAGAAACGTTAGCTGGAGCTCTGATGGCTGTAAGAAGAACCGGCCTTACCTTGTCCTGCTCGGTACCGAAAATAGAGGCAAGATAGTTGGCCATGTTGTCTATTTGCTTGATCGCGTGTAATAGTTGGCCTTGGTTTGACTCTGCGAATTTGTTGATATGTGTCGGTGGCGATGTGATGATGTTGTCGTTGAAGCGCAAAAGATCCGAAAGTTGAACTGAGGCGCGACCTGTCCGCACTAGTGGTCTGATTATATAAGTTGCCAAGGGAAACTTCGACAAGGTTCTCGAACGACTCGAAAATTTGCCATCGTGATCATCGCCTCCACCTAAAGCTTCAATATGAACTCCTTTTCGAACGTTAATGAATTGCTCGATTTAGAGCAGTGCCATCATATTTGCACTTTGGTATCTGATATTAGAGATCCGGCAGCCTTATGGGTCTAGTTTAGTGCAACAATCGCGTTGCTAACCACGCGCTCGAAGAAAAAACCCAGACGCCCAAAACTGACGCTCTTGCTAGGCAAGAATTTTACTACACATACATATAAAGGCTAGAAATATGTAAAGCTATAGAGAATAAAGCATATTTTATTATGTAAACTTTATACCTTATTTCTTTGCTATTGCCCAGTTATTGTGCTTTGCGTAAGGAATCTGTTTTGTTGTTCCTTACATTTCGGTAAGTTTTAGTGAGCTGCGAGTCTGGTAACCTATCCAGTGCAGCTGCCCCTCACCTTACTTTGATATCATTTTTCTTCAGACAGGTCGCATTCAAGACCAACTTCTCATTTCTCTAGGCATTACCTAATCTCTCTCCTCTCTTCTTTGCCTAAGAATACCCCTCATCATTATTACTTCCATTACATATCTAATTAATACGTCATCGGACCGTGGGAAGTGATTGCAAATTCCTTAGAATGGCTCCAATTGAAATATCGACTACTAATATCTGGGATGGCGAAACTGTACATCAAGTATGCACAGTATTTACTTTGAAGAACTCTCTAATGGCATACCTTAGCGTTGCCTTCTGGTGACCGGAATCTGTACATCCTTTCCAGCAGGCGAAGACATAGTCTCTATCAAAACCACCGGTGCAAACGGCATTGAAGCGTTCCCTGAGCAGACATGGCCCGTGGCTGGAGGCAGCTTCAAAGCTCTGGTCATCCTTTCCTCCGGCCCCAACACCTTAGAATTCACACAATTGCACAATGATAATCTCGAAAGTACTACTAAGATCAACGTCACGTACATTCCCATGCTTCAATATCCTCCACTTCACCTCGCCATTATGGTTGCAAAGGACTCGCCGTTAATGATTGATTGTCCGCCATCTAAGGGAGCCGGGCTTTCTTCTGCGCATTCGGATTTAGATGCTGCGATTGCTAAGTTCAGGATGACTGCGTACATGTGGTAGGCCATGACTGCTGAAGATCTGAGGTCGAAAGGCCTCGGACGTCGAATTTTCCGACTAGATGAGGGATGGGGCACTGATACCCTCAGTCGCGACTTCATCAACGCGAGACATGATGAGTCCCTAGATAATGAGGGTGCAATTCGAACTACCGCTAACATTCACGTCATTCGCTCTTCGAAAACGGCCAAAGAGATTCGGGACGCAGATGTTTCACAACAGAACCCATTAGGGCAACAAAAAGATGCGTTGTTTGACTATTTCACCGATGCTCTCAAAGATGCTGGAGGTCCATTCGCTTCTTCTGCTCGTCCTATCGTCGCCGGCCTAATACTTGATTCACACTATTCTATGAGACATAAGTTCATCCTTGGACATGCAGCTTTAGGGTTGCACGATCCCAATGGTATCTCACTCGGGATATTCGGCAGCCATTTATGCTACTCTTGGCCACGATTTCTCGAAGAAGTAACAAGTTGCTTAACCGACATCAAGGCACCCGGAGATAAAGTTGGAAATGATAATGGCGAGTTGCCCCACAATGTGGGAAGCTTGCGCTATCGGACAAGGCGCGCATCTCCATGAAGTCGGCCACGCATTTGGCTCATCTCACCGACCTGGTATCATGGAACGAGGCTATGTTCGGGACTGGCCGAAAAAAATTCTCTCCGAAACAGCTTACTCTAGCCACTTGAAAGCTAAAGGCGTCGTTGTCACAAATTCCACTCCCAACAGCGCTCGCTGGAACCTTTCCGATGCGCTGTCCTTCAGCACCCTACCTCACTTCCGCTTGCCTACCGAACAAATAATAGCACCTCAACACCGAAACGTCGAGCCTCAAGCTGAAGTAGGGTACATCGGAGACGAAGAACTCAACTCCATGCTCCTGGTCTACTCACCCGTCGGTATCATCCGCATAACCTTCAACGACGGCGACTCAGAAGCCACACCCTCTGTCGCACAACCAGTGACACAACTCCACTTTATGCAAAACGAGCTCGAAGCCCAATTTGATCGTTCGGAGTCTTTGTCCCTGAATATCGTGGGCCTTAACGGCAAGGAATCAATTGTTCGCGACGTCTGGAAGTTTCTTTCCATAAAAACATTCATCCGTATACCTAGTAGTAATATCCGTCTCTTCAAGCACAGTGTATACTCTGGCGAATTCAAAAACGTCCCAATCAGCGCGTGTACGAATGGGCGCAGCTCCTCCGCGAGAAGGGTGCAGATGGGAACATCCACCGCGCAACTCACATCGACCTACGCGTTGGCGGTCGATTAGATGGCGGAGTAGACAAGTACGAGGATGGTCACAAATCTCACTGGGGACCCATGAGACATGACGGACAAGAGTACTCGTTTGGTGGACATTTGAGCGAAGAGATTTCGATTCCTGCCAATGTCGGCATCGAGAAAATCGATGTGAACTACGGCCCTTGTCATATGGACGGCATACGTATGACGCTCACTAATGGCAGTAGCGCTGGTGAATTGAATTGGAAAGATGGGCGCGGACAGAGCATTGCAAAGCTAGAGCCCGCAACTGATAAAGTTATTGTTGGGTTCTATGGCAAAAGCAAAAAGGACAGTTCCTGCGAACTGGTGGAGTTTGGGATCATCACTGCACTGAAGACGGTTGGGCTAAATGGGTTGCCAGATGCGGTTTTCGATCCTGCTAAACTCAGAAACACGTGCGGGCTGGATGGCAAGGCAAATTGATATATTGCTACTCACACATAAATTATAAATCATGTCTGCCCGCGAGTAGAAGAATGGTCACCAGAGCCACCATAACAGAAATGGTGAGGAAAGTGCTGATAGCGGTGAAGACACCGATGAAAGTAGTTGATTTTAAGAAATGAATGAGTGATTAGGAGGATGACCCGAATAATCAACTATATAGCTATCGAGGAGGAATCGGCTTAGAGGAGAAATGACTTAGATCCTAATTTTTTTGAGGTACAGATAATCCAGGTTCGGAGGCCCTTCTCCAATCTTCAGCCCTTCGATGTTGTCGGGTTCTACTTCTGAAAAGGAGAGCCATACAATCACCTGTATGGCGATTTTGAAGTTCACTTTGTAAACAATTGGTTCACGATCTCTAGCAGGCAAGTCTGCGTATGAGTTACCACTGAGAGGTGCGGGGGAGAAAGCGAAAGCTCGGGGAAGTTCATACTGGGGAATATGTCATCTTTTAGTCGTCTAATTCTAGACGAGCATCAGATCCCAGTCATTGCGACGCTATATGGTCTTTTGTAGCGTTTCATTGGAATTTTCATCCATACTTTAATTGAATAAACTCACAGGCTCGAGATATGAGATAAAAGCTCAAATTCCAGTTTAGAATTTCATATTCTCTCGTCATTTTCATCTTTTGTCTACGAAAGGCTCAACACCAATTCTTGATGTCGTTTTTTCAGAGTTACTGAATGAAAGACTAGTTCTCAATTTTCTAGCAACCACTCAGTCATGATGAATACTTCCACAGATTCTTTTGGTTCCATTTCCAACACAGGGAAACTTCCATAGTTTCTTCGCTGTTTTAAAGGTTCTTGCGCGAAGTTCAAGCCGTATATCCTAGACAGATAGTTCTGGACACATCTGGTATTATTGAGAACCAAGGTTTCCGAGCACTCGTTAATTGATTGGGCACTCATTATTGCAAGACGCTCCCGTGAAGAAGCAGTCCTGCAAATATAGTATCCATTCTCTACTCTCTAGAATGTACGAGGGTACAATTCTCGACTCCATAGACAATGAGTTCGCAGATTTCAGTGTAAGAAATCCTCAGCCCCTCTGCAGTTTATGCAGCACTAAAAAAGTATCACTCTTATATATAGCCTATGACAACCTTGCGTGCTGATATCGAGTCCTCTACCCAGTCTCCTATTTAGAAGAAACGTTTATAGATCGAAGATGCCATGGGCACACTATACGGGAGCTAAAAACTGGTTTGTAGAAAATTCATGTTCTATTATATGGTCGTAAGCGTAGCATAGAACAAGAAAGAAGAGGTCTCTATTACACAAGCTAAATGCTGTTGTGGTTTCATCCACTAAAAGAGTTACATGTGATAATCTCGTGGAGCCGGTCTTTCTGTCTCCTGATAACATGCCTGGAGCAAGGAGCTCGACCATCGACAAATTTTCGAAAAGTTTGAATCAATGTTACTAACAAACAAGCCAACAGTGCGCTTTGCATCAAACAATCAAGCTCAATCTACTGGATTAATTAATTGTAAATTAATTTATACTACTATTTCTATAAGATCTACTATATCGTTTTAGTGTTGCAATTAACAATTTCCTAGAGCCTCAGCAACTACTACTAGCGTACTATAGGCGAATGCTAGATTCTGCTCTGCATCCTGCCTATCACACCTTACCTACACCATGCCTACCTACTACCCTCCTACACGGAATCTCCATGCAATAATCATGTAATAAGTTAGAACCCATCGCAAGCCTTTAATCTCCGCGTTTAACTAGTAGATTCTCAAGCTACTGTTAACTCTGACGTTAGCACCAATGCCACTACCAATGCAGCTACCAATGCAGCAGTGAGCTAGGAGATCTCCTAGGCGTACGTACGCTACGTATACTTCCAAGTTTACTAATAGCTCTACAGGGCTTACGCTTATAAAAGATGATTAGTATACAGCATCTGGAGGGCCTTACAAATTCTACTAGAGACACAACAGCAAAACACCTAGGCTTCATGGTGTACTAGATTAATAAGATAGAGAGTCAATTTACTATAGATAATTAATTAATCTTATTAATCCTATCAATCCTAACAAGCCAAGTCAATCAATCGACTCCAAAAATCCTAACAAGCCTAACAATCAAGCTAGATGTCGATTTCCTAACAAACAAACAAGCTCGAGGCATTCAGTTTGATTAATTGCTCGTCAGCAACTCTGGTTTGAGTCGAACACATCCAGGATACTTGGAGCGTGTGACGAATTGATTGTTCTTTTGATTTTTTTAGGCTTTTCATCTTTCAGGGTAATACTCTGGGGTGGGGAGGAAAACTTCAGCATCGACCAAAGTAGTGTATCTTTTGGGTCCCATCCGCTAAAAGACTCATATGCTATAATGAGAGAGCTTTTCGGTCTCCAAGGGTATCCTAGTGATAAGGTTGAGAAGGAATGCTCCTCAGTTCATAGCTCTGCTTCTAGAGTGCTTGCACCAGCACTATAATGTGAAGGTAGATCCCATCCCGGCCCCTCTCTGGTAGGGGGTAAACTTATATGTGTAAAAGGTAAGAATACATGATTTTGATCAATTAGTAAAGGTAGGGAATATATCTAAGGGACGTTGGCTCCTCCATGAAAGTGTTCTCCTTATAAAAGTATATTCCTATAGCGGCCTAACCCCCTAATGTAAAATTAGAGGATACGTAGCAGGGTTTTAACCTTTGAACTCCAGTATTTATCAAAGTCTCAGAGTCCAAATTATATGCAAGCCTCAAAAAGGAGGTTGAGTGAGTGTGGTGATTCTTGTGTCGGAGTCCTATGTCAAATCTTCAATGGGACTTTTTGGTATGGAATGAAGTAAATTTTTCTTTAGATACACTTTAAGATGATAGCATCACAAATGTAACAATTAGGGTATTGAAACGAGGGAGCATCGCTGCATGACAAATTTCTTCTCTTAGATTTATGGTCAAAGCGTGTCAGCCAGTGAGAAGAGAAACCGAATGTTCCATCTGTTGCCTGCATCGATGGGAAGCCTCTGGAGAAAGTAGAAAACACTACCACAACACCCCTGTGTGCTTTAATCACCTTACCCAACTCTGAACGTACAACATAAGTTGGTATGATTACTCAATACCTTTCGGTTCAACCACTTACAAAACACTCGTCCAAACCACTCGCACATTACAATCTTGTATGTACATGTATGCTCCTCCCTTCTTCTTCCGGTATTCCTAGCGTGGAACAAAAAAATCAAAAAGGTCACCTGGGAAGATGTGGGAGCTCCCAAATCCGTAGTCAGCAAATACAAAGTTTAGGAATTGTCATAATTTCAACACTAACCTCGATAGAGACCAAAATCAACACCCGCACCTCACATAATCGTTTCAGAGCATAGATAGGGGTGGGGTATAGTTCTGCTGTTCTGTGAGCGTATGACTAAAATCGCAGGAACTCAGATGGTTGCCTGCTTCCTTTCTTCCTGTTCTCAGTCGTATCACGCCAAAAAGCTATCGATCATCGGGTGATTATATATCTGCACCAAACCTCAGAATCAATTACAAGACATGAATGAGATTCTCGTGCCCGTACACTTGAGCCAGAAAACAGGGAGAGAATTTTGCCATGTCCTAAGATGCTAGAATTC
>BLYF01000121.1:148747-234678 GCA_014905255.1 Herpotrichia juniperi
CCGCAACACATCACCGATCAACGCCCCCACGTATGACCCCCCGCGTCGATCAGCCTTGTGTAACCTTTGACGAATGCTTGACCACACCATACCATTCGTCGGATGCTTGACTCGCGCACACACCACCTCGTACCCGTTACACATATCTCCCCAATACTTAGCGCTCCACACCTGTGTCCACATAACCGCGCCTCACCACACCCCACTATTCAGCCCTTTAAGTTTTGTTTTCGCGACTCTCATGCCCCCTTGATCCACGTATTCCCTATACGCACAGCCTATCATATGCGCCAATCAAGATTGAGATCTTCGTAATGGTGTCCAGTGTCTCTAACAGCTCATCGATACTGGGCCTGGATCGATTACCGATAGGCGAATTTTGTGCCGACACTTGATCGATCAATATATCGGTAATCAGCCCCGCTGTTACTGTAAATCCATACTATAATGGGAGTGCGACGAGGGAGATACCAGGGCTAGCCAAGTAATAGAAGGTTCTACGTGTGAAACAAACGCCTCAAAGTACAGCTCAGTCCATCTCAGTTAACGAAAGCGAGTGCGCGCATTACCACCCCTTTACTGCAAACCTCAACAAATTGATTGTCGGTAACCAATCGACTGGAGGTGGTCCATAGATAATGGGTGGATGGATGCCCAATGCTGCAGCCCAGCTCCGCGTCCAGAATATCCATCGTAAAACTATGAGTATCAGGTTTTCTTCACCGATCAAAGCAATGCGGGTATGCGTGTCAAGCTCCGTTTTCATCCGCCAGCACATCTTTTTGCACTCTGCTCACCGACCAGCGAGCCGAGCGGGCGCTTCCTTTCACGACCATGTACGCTATCCTGACACCGCATATCTACCGGTCGGGATCGGGAGAGCGCAATCCGGATACGATACGACGGGGCCAAGCGATACAAAGTATCGATAGTGAAATGGACGGATGCATAATTAGAAAAAAAAACAGGTCTTGCGACAGTACGGTGAGGTCGGAGACTTTTTCTATTCGCTAGTGAAAGGTATGCGATTCAGGCACATACGTCGGGGAATACAGCTCAGGTGCCGACTGGAAGCAACGGTAAACTTCAAGTAGCTGGAGAAAGTTGGTTTGATTGGCTGGCCGGATGCACACTTGCATGAGTGGTGCATTTGACGAATGGAGCTTTGTACAGTACATACGAAAGATCTGAGGCCGTATCTGCGGCCATCTGCAGCATCAACCCCGACAACATGGTTAAAGGACCGAGGATGTATCTTCTCAAGGGTAAAGTGCAAATCGTAGATAGATGAAATGATCGTTTAGTAGGATGACCAGCTTGTGATAGCCTATTTGGTTCTGTTGTTACACAATCTATTTCTGCCTAAACTCCCCATTCACTTGCACCAAAATCTCGACATACAGTTACCCCCTTCGCTCACTAATAAAACCCCCACTCAATCCCACCAAAACATGGTGAAAAACGTGGTCACGGCAGTTCCTGCCGACAAATCAAGCCTCCCGCAGGGATCCCGGGGCACGACGGCACGGTACACGGTTTTCGTGGGACGCCTTGGCATGCACGACGTAGAGAGCGGTGTGATTATGCGTGCTCGGGCAGCATTCCGCCTTGAGTCCGTCCACACAGCCTCACATCAAGTACAATAAACTCCAACTACGGCGTCCCCGTCTTGTATGAATGATGTCACCGGTCTGTTGGTACTGGAACGATATGCACGAGTGGTGCTATTCCAATTGACAAATGACGACGCAACGGAGAGAAAGGTAGTTGTAAATCAGAATTTTAGCTTTCTGCCAAATGTCGAGTTTTGTGGAGGGAGATGCTGCGGGGTCGAGCTGTCTTGAGGGTCAACGACGCGGACTCGGCGACCGTCGTCTTTTCTGCTTGGTGGATGGCCGGAGGCTAAGGTTGTCCCCGCTGGCTGGGTCGGATCCCGAATTGGTGCCGCAGCGTCTCCTAGAGCACCTCGAACAGCAGATACGGCTTTGCTTTCATGTACTTTCCAGTCGTCGCCTTTTCGAACGACCTTGGATTTCTCCTTCTCTGCCTTCTTTGCTAATAGCTCCTTAATCTTTTCCTCTCGTCTACTCCCAGTCACGCAATCGCAAAGGCAGCCTTCTGTGGCACACGCCCCTTCCGAGAGTATGGGATCCATAAACCATGTTGACAAGCAATTAGTGTGACCACCATGCCCGCACAACGGACACCAAGTCCAGAGCGTTGCTTGGGGCGAGTCAAGTTTCTCGGGTACGGAGGGCGACAGACTGTCTACCTCGTTGCAACCCCCGGGAAGAGGAACAGATACGAGCGAGGAGCGTTTCAGAATATACCCCCTATCCTTGAAACTTGAGCGAGTTTTTGATCTGCCCTTTTTTTTTGCAGCTATAGACTCGAATGCGGGGTAGCGGCCCCAGCAAATCGGACACGGAGCTTGGGCTCTTTTACAAGTCTCGCATCGCATCTTGTCTTTCGGGTTATTGATTGGAGACTTGCAACTCAGACATAGAAGACCAAGTTGTGTATCCTTCAATCCCTGCTCGTAAACGGCCGGATACATGGGATATGCGAGACGACGGAGACTTGCCGTAGAATTGAACAGCGAGAGGCTGTGTAATTGAGCATGATACGTGTGAAGAATGGCTTCTGCTTGGTACGGATTGATACCTGTAGCTAGTAATGGAATCAAATGAGTCGACGCCACGGTTTCAATCTGGGTGGGCGAGAAACCGAGGGTTGCAAATGCGTCTCCAAATGTGGATAGTACCTCCGCAGTATCAACACCGTACTGTCTGGTAACGTTCGGGATCCGAGGTAACAGAGGCGCTAGCAATAGCAATAGAGTAGACGACGTCTGAGCGTCGGACCCTGTAGTTGTGAGAAAGTCAAGGTTGCTGTTCAAAAGCCCGATAACGGCGAACGCCAATCCTTCCTCGGCTTGGACATGCATGGCCTGAAAGTCTGACAAGTTCAGTGGGTCTTCGGCTACTGGTTCAAGTACCGGAGGGGCAACCTCTGATGCATCATGCAGTACGGCTCCATGCGGCTTCGAGGCTTGTGGGGATCGAACTTCTTCGTCAATGTCAGGTACAATAGTACCACTGGCCTCCATATCAAAGCTCGGTTCCATTGACGTTGCGGACATCTCACCTCCGCTGCTCGTGTATGCTTCGGACTCAGAACTATCGTGACGAAGGAGCTGATTGTTTCTGCGCAAAATTTCGATATCCTGTACAGCCTTCTCTTTGCTGCTGTATGCTGCCGAGTCGTCCGACGCATCACGAACTGAACCTTGCTGCATAGACGCTATGGGCCGGCTTTGGAGGTCATCAATCGGAATGGTAGTGGGCGAAATCTGCACGCTCTTGCCCAAGCTATCGTCCATTGCGATGGATTGGTCTACGTTCTGATTGGATGGCGATAGTCTCGGCTTTCCAAAGCTAGACCGAGACCGAGATTTACCACTCGCGAACGAACTTGGCATGGAGGTTCCTCGCTGTGAATCTGTTGATGCAGAGAACATGGCAAAACTTTCGTCTGAATCATGGCGGTCCAAGCGAGGTGGTATGCTGATGTTGATCCCCTGTGCGTTAGTGGGCTCTAGATTGAGAGGTGCACGGGGAGGTGCTCGCCAGCTCCCGATCAAGGCTCGGCGCTCGTCCAGGCCATCTGAAGACTGATACCAATTCGGGCTATTAAATCGTGAGAGGGATTGGTTTACGCCTTTGGGAAAGACTAAGGCAGAGTTTTCTGAAGAGTGAGGTCCAGCCACTGCGGGTGGAAGTGATAACTCGTCGGCATGATCAGGGTCAGGAAGATTGTGCAGTGTTTGCGACGCGGAAGTCGTCAGTGGTCGTGCAAGAGGGGTAGCCAAATTTGATGTGCTTTCAATTGCTGTGAGATGTTGACTACTACCTTGCGGTGGATGTGGTTTGTCAAGAATGGCACGCAAGGCGGGGTTTGGAAGGGCCGAATGCTCTTCATGCGTCTTAAGCTTGATAGGAGCTGACTGGGGTTGATGGTGAGACAGAGCTGACGTTGAGGCCATGTGTGCTATGTGACGATGGTTCCTGTGTAACTCTGCTCGACGTCTGATCGCAATTGTAATGGTTTGGCCAACAATCCTCCAGGTCTCCGAAATACGGTAGAATGCGGCTCTTTGAGCCATTTGTGCATTGTGCTCGAATAGGCGCTCCATGCTGAGGAAAGACTGCACCGTAGGCAAGTCTGCAAAAGGGAGGACTTTGTACTTTTGGGCCAGATATGCAAATACCTGAACGCTAATAGCACCTGGAAGTGTGCCCCTGATGGCCACCTGACTAGGTTTGAATGAGTGACTGTGTATTACCATTGAATCGGTGAGAAACATGACTTTTGGTGCAGCTTCTGAAGGAGGGTTACTGCCGAATGATTTTGCTGATCTGTTGCTTGCAGTACGACCGTGGGGTTTCTTGATTGACGAAGAGGATAGGAAGCTGTCATCTAGACTGTCATCTGCAGAGCTGCGTAGGCTTCCCTTCTCGGGGCTGATTTGCTTGTCACGAGGGTTGTATGTGTCCGAGTAGTTGACAGCTGAGCGGCGACGCCCTGGTCTCTTTTGCGCAAAGGCACTCAATTCCCCGCTGGGCGATACTGCAAGAGCCTGCAAGTTACGACGAGCCACAATCTTGGGCGCTAGGTGTGAGTCGTTTTGTTGAAAGACTCCCTCTTTCCCAACGGTCCAGAGAGTATCACGTGAGTGCCAGATCATATCAGAAGGAGCGGTGTTGAACTTGTGGATCTCTCGAAACGGGAGATAGGGACGTCGAAGGTCCCATATGTGGATAGGCGAATGCTTCTCGTCGTACGACGTTGCCAGCTGGGTGCACTGATAAGCACCCTTTTCATGGTACTCGTCAGACCAGTACGGCGGTCTCCATCTTGCCTTGTGAACGGGATACGGAGTAGTCAGGACGAAAGTGGGTTTTTGGCGTCTGCCATCGATGGACAGGTCCCATACCTTGACTGTCTTGTCGACGCTGGCGCTCAGCAGGTGCTTGCCGTCTGGATGCCAGTCTATCGAAGTGCAGGTGCGCTGATCATGGGCAGTGATCTTCTGCTTTGGGCCCTTGGGCTGACGAAAGTCCCAGCGCTGAATGGTACCGTTGTCAGTCCCAAAGGCGAATTCTACAGCGTCTGTAGGAGACCACTGAACATCACGGATGCCACCATTCATGCCGGAGAATTGTTCTCTGCTAGGACAGGTCATGATGTCCTTTCTCATCTCTCGAAGATCCCACAGACGCACAGACATGTCATGACTGGCCGAGAGCAGCAAGTAGCCCTGATGCGGATTGAAAGCGATCTTGTGGACCTGGCGAGCATGCTCGTGCAATCGCGCCAGCTCAACGCCTGCCCGATTTAGGTCGTACAAAATGACCTTGCCGTTGGCAGCGGCAGTGGCAATGTGCGTGCTAAACTGACCATGCGACCATTTTACGTCGTGGATTTCAAGGCCAATGCGCTGCCTGGCGGCGGTGGAATTGTGCTCTGCGTAGTTGATTACAGCTGCACGCAGATTTGTCTCTTCGACTATCTTGGCGTCCTGGACTCGGACGGTTTTCAGAATCTCTTTGCCTGCAAGGATGGCGTGGGTCCTGTCTCGATTGATGTCGAGGGCCGATATGTCGAGGCCCGTTTTATGACTTGCATCTTGCGAGAAGCCAGTGCGGATGCTACAGCACGGGACTCAGCAGGAGCAGAGCAAGGGCAGAGCAAGAGCAGATGGAACAGATGGAGTAGCATCTTGGAGATGTACAGCGTATCCAGTGTCGAGGGTGGTTGCGCCGGTTGAGCGCGACCACGACTACGACTATGACCACGACCCAGATTATGTTCAAACACAGACGCAGACACAACACACAACGCAGCATCAGCTGTGTGTGGCGGAGGGTCGTGCAGAAATTCCAGGACAGGGCAGCAGCACGATTGCCAGCAACGCAGACGTAGGCAGAGGGCATGAGGCAAAGCAGGGCAGACAGTGGGCAGGATGATGACTGAGAGAGGTGGCAGCTACGTACCCTAATTTTGGCACCAGCGGGTTCGGGCGACCAGCATCGAGGCGGCTGGCCGAAAACTGGGCGCTTGCCGGACGGGAGCCATACACGAGACGCGAGAAGTAGGATGTCTTTGAGGGTGGCAGCGGCGGTGGCTCTGGGATGTGAGGCGGCCGCTGGACGGCGGCAGAAGGCCTCCTGGCGATGAGGTCGGCCATGACGGGCGCGCCGGTGCCGGTGCCGGTGCCGATGCTTGTGCCTCTGGCCTCTGGCCTCTGGCCTCTATAAAGCAGACTACCTACGTGGATGCGTCGAGTGCGTGGAGTCGGGATTGTTTGTGTGCGCATCGGCGGTGAGCGCAACACCCACGCGTTAAACAAGCGGAGGCTAGTATCGGCGTGCGGCCATTGGCTGCGTGGTGCGCCGTGCATCAGGACCGAAGATGCAGCCAGCGTCCTCAAGCGTCCTCAAGCGTCCTCAAGTGTTCTGGAGCGTAACGAGCAGGCATGCTGCAGGCGGGCAGGGGTGACTGTGGCCAAGCTTCCCTGGGCGTCCTGGGACATTTAGTGGAGCGCCACCACCCGCGGGCCTGACCAGATGCGTTAGGGACATGAATTCGTTCAACAAACACCCGCGCTCCCCCTCACTCCCTCTCGCTCTCTTCTCCTTCTCCTCATTCCTCACTCCTCCCCCTTCTTTCTTTCAGACTACCAGCTAGTGCGCCATGGCCGAACTGCTGCCGTCTCAGCATGAGCTACTGCGAGGAGCTGCTGCTGCAGCCGCAACTGCAACCGCAACCGCAACCGCAACGCCAACGCCGGCCGACACCCTGCGCACAGCCGTCAAAGTACTCCAATATGCGTACCCGATCGTCATGCTCTTGTTCTTCCTGATCGCCTTCACTGCGCGTAGCATCATCTCGGCCAATACAAATTCCAATGTCTCTAAGCCCACCACCCTGGGCCCCGGAGGCAAGCCATTGCCCGCCACAGATCCTACCCGCAACTTCGTCAAGCGCCGGATCGACGACGACGTCACCCGTTCGCAGAAGCTTGTGTTTGGCTGGCTGTCGGTCGCAGCAGCATGTACCTTTGTGGGCAATGCCATCAACGTCATTGTGCATGCATTGTATTCCCGCAAGGACAAGTGGTGGTGCGGACAGGCTCAAGTGGTACGTACCGACTGACATGTCTATCTCTCCCACGGTCCACTGTACTCACTCGTTCTTTCCAGATCTACATCGTTGGCGCCTTCTTCATCTACTGTCTCTTCCTCATTTCGCTCATCGACTCCAAGCCCTCGCCCACTGTCGCTCACGTCGCAACATGGAGCTTCGCAGCCGTCCTCGAAATTGCGCTGCTCGCCCTTTCGCTCGCCATCTACACGCATCCTCACAAGGACACCGCAGTCAATCCGCCTCACGAACATATTCGCAAGCACATGACGGAATGGGAAAGCACCGAGGTGGCCGTGGACCTGCTGCGCATTGTCATTCTGCTTGCCCTCATTGCCTTCTACGTGCTCTTCGTCACCTGGCCGCAAAGGAAAAAAGCAGAAGCGGGAAGCTCAAGCGAGACCGCCTCCCTGCTTGGCAGCGACCGCGACAGCCACACGGAAAATGGTCACGCGAACGGTTCCTATGGCACAGCCCATCCCGTCGGTGGCAAACACCAGCACACCGAGGGCGCACCGCCCGCTTGGAGTCGGCCTACAGGCGCGCCATCACGCAGTTGGTGGGAGTACATCAAGGGATACCGCGTCTTCTTCCCGTACCTGTGGCCCAGCAAGGATCGTCGCCTGCAATTGGTTGTCGTCATTTGCTTCCTGCTCGTCATCTGCCAGCGGGTCGTGAATGTCATGGTTCCAAACCAGGCTGGCAAAATCGTGAATCGCCTTGGAGGAGAAGAACCCGGCAGCCCGTGGACAGCCATCGTGATGTTTATCGCCTTTCGCTTCATCCAGGGTAACAACGGTGTGCTTGGAGCCGTTCGTTCAGCTCTCTGGATCCCCGTGGGGCAATACTCGTATCGCGAGTTGTCCGTAGCATCCTTTGAGCACGTGCACAGTCTAAGTCTAGATTTCCACCTCGGCAAGAAGACGGGTGAGGTCCTGTCCGCGCTTGGAAAAGGAAGCTCCATCAACACCTTTTTGGAGCAGGTCACCTTCCAGGTCGTGCCCATGCTCATCGATCTCGCTGTCGCCATTGGCTACTTCTTGATCAATTATGATGCTTACTACGCTCTTGTCATTGCCGTCGTTGCCTTTTGGTACATCTATCTTACTATCCGCATGGCCCAATGGAGAGCTGAAATACGCCGCGAAATGGTCAATGCGGATAGGGAGGAGGATGCAGTCAAAAACGATTCAATGGTGTCGTATGAAACAGTGAAATACTTCAACGCTGAAGCCTACGAGTTCAATCGCTACCGCAGCGCCGTGGAAAAGTTCCAAGCAGCAGAGTACCAGGTTTTGTTTTCCCTCAACATCATGAACGTCAGTCAAAATATGGTCTTCATGATTGGTCTCCTTGTGACCTGCTTTATTGCAGCATATCAGATCTCAACTGGCTTACTAAAGGTCGGCAAATTTGTCGAGTTGATCACATATATGGGCCAGTTGCAGAGCCCGCTCAATTTCTTTGGCACGTTTTACAGAATGATCCAGTCTGCTATGATCAACTCCGAAAGAATGTTGGAGCTTTTCAAAGAGCAGCCCACCGTAGTAGACCGCGAAGATGCTGAAACGCTACGATCCTGCGAGGGAGATTTGCGGTTCAACGACGTGCATTTTTCATACGACCAGCGGAAACCCGCACTGCAAGGCTTAGACTTCCACTGTACGCCGGGAACCACCACCGCATTTGTCGGCGAGTCAGGAGGTGGTAAATCCACCGTTTTTCGCCTATTGTACCGTTTCTACAACACCACGTCTGGAAGCATTCAAGTTGACGGACACGATGTTGAGGACCTCACCATTGACTCGGTTCGTAAACATATTGGTGTCGTCCCACAGGACACCGTTTTGTTCAACGAATCCCTTATGTACAATCTCAAGTATGCTAATCCAAAAGCTACGGACGAGCAAGTATACGAAGCATGTCGGGCAGCGTCCATTCATGACAAGATCATGATGTTCCCTGACAAATACGAGACAAAGGTTGGCGAGCGTGGCCTACGTCTTTCGGGTGGGGAAAAGCAGCGCGTGGCTATTGCGCGTACTATTCTAAAGGATCCTCGCATCATCATGCTCGACGAAGCCACTGCGGCTCTCGACACAGAAACGGAGCAGCACATCCAGGAGGCATTCCAAACGCTCGCCACGGGCCGGACTATGATCATTATTGCTCACCGACTCAGCACCATTACGCATGCTAATCAAATTCTGGTCTTGCATCAAGGAAAGGTTGCGGAGCGCGGAACGCATGAGGAACTGCTTGAGTTGAATGGACGTTACGCGAATATGTGGGAGAAGCAGATTCGCGCACAGAGAGCTGCCGAACGGGCCAAGTTCATGAAGGATAAGGCCGAGCGACTCGTGAGGGAGTCCAAGGATGGTACAACGGCTGCGGGGATGGACGACGAAAGCAGCAACCCGTCTACTTCATCATCAGATGATGAGAACACGAGAAAGTCGAAAAGCGCATATTCGAACGGTAGCACACTTGTAGACGACACTCACAACGACAAACCCAGTGGACACCCTTGATCCAATCTTGATAGATTTACCAAACCCCTCTTCGACAACACGGTCAGCAAATTCTAGACGGCAAAGCTCGAGCATTAAAAATGCCTCCTTCTGGAGGTAAAAGCACGTTGGTTATTTGTCACGTTCTCTTTTCTTTCATGGTTGTATGGCTCACGGCTCCGTTACGGCCTGGAGGCATTTTCGGCATGGCGCACGTGGCGGGCAAGGGTTTCTTCGTACATTCTCGGATGTTTTAATTCTCAGTTTTCGCGAATGGGTGGCGTTAATGGTTGTAGTATGTGGTATTAAGGGCAGCTTTTCGGCTTGTGGGTAGCGTAACGTGGGCGGTCTTGTTGTTGTTTTGGCGAGCGTGGGTAGACGGTCTGGTGATGTGATAAGGTCTCTATCTGAGGCGAGCATGATGGAACAAACTACCCGAAAAGGAGTTCGAAGAAAGGCCGCGTCAGGAGGTGAGGAGGCCAAGAAGTTGGCGGATCAGAGACACTACCGCCGCATAACTATATGCTGACGTTTTTGCCAAAATATTATGCGCAATAGAACAGTGTATGACTTAGGGTGTTCTTCTATGATGCGTGACTACAATCTTGATTACGCTTACAACTCAGCACCAGTACCATGTGCTTATGGCTATTCGAAGTCATACCTCTCTCTAAGCATGAGGGAGCGGGATTTTTGGAGTGATGAGAAAACTTTCTCACGTGAAGGGTAACGTACATGGCCGGCCTGCACGAAGTTAACATTGTTATTTTGGTTACTTGGCGAAAGACAGGCGATACAAATTTAGACGCACACAACACTCAGGCATCAGGAGCGATGTCGGTACGACACTTGGACTTCACGCTCGCTGACGGAGGTGGCGTTGGAGAAGCATCAAGCATAAACGCCAAAGCTGGCTGTTGCTCAGCGTGCGTACACGTCGGTTTTGTGGAGAAGCAAGTAGGCGAAGATGCATGGCGAAGAACAAATCAAACCGACTGGGTGGGTGCTAGCATGAAAGCATGTGCTTTGCCAAACCATGACCAGACCACACTTCTTCTAGTGATCTGCGCAAGTGAGGCACAGCACCTCATTGGTACCCGACACGCTGGACGATGGAGGAACGCGCCGGCAAGGCTTTGGTCTGTCCAGAATCCCGGGACCCTACCAAAATGCTCCCACGGCTTCCAATCGAGCCCATCTCGTGTCCTGAAGCGTTCGCGATCAGCGTTGGAGATCTCGGGGGTCGTGAGGAGGGGCAAAACGGCCCCCTCAGATGGAGGGGTGTGTGCACGGTGGTAGATCGAGATATATGCGATTAGATTGGACTGGTCGATCGCCGATGCGATTGGAGTGGAGGGGGAGCAAAGCAAAACTGGCACCTGTAGGGCGAGGAACCAGCCGTGGAATTGTCCGCGGGCTAGCGAATATGCTTTCCGGTACCAGAGTTGGACGGCGAGCTACAGACGCGGGGAACCATGTTTCGCGCCTCGTATACAGCGGCCGCTTCAACGTCTGTCTACCTTGTGTGTGCGTGAGTGTGTGTGTGCCGGTCAGCATGTGTCTGCCTGGGTGTTTTTGCTGATGATCTTGCTCCTTAGGTGAGGTGATCTCCAGCCAAGGCGCCTTTTCAAACAGATCGAACCACAAGGACACCGCAGCTCGCATTCGTCGCCTGGACCTTGGAAGGCCTCCCGCCCCGCCCCGCGCTGCGTTGAGTAAGGGCCTAGACGAGGGGCTGGGACAAGACGGACGGACACTTCCTTGCACTCTCCCTTCTCGTGCCTGCATCCCCGCTTGCCATCGTGAACTACATCTCCTCCCACGGCTACCCTCCCTCCGCACGTCTCGTCATCTCTTGCTTTTGGACTCCGTTTCGCAATACGACCGGCTTGCTGGGGTTTCCTCGTAGGAGCGAGTGGAGGGCCATTTATCGGAGAATAAGGAAAGACGAGCGGTTGGGAAGGTGGCTGATAGTCGTCCGCGTCCCGACGTCGCGGGTCGTACGATACGATAGCATCATCCCATCTCATCATCGGGTATTTGACAGCAAAATCAGGATTTTGCGAAAGAGTAGACGAGCAGGATGCCGAAAATGGGGCCCGAGGAAGCGGATATCGCTATTGTGAGTTGTTGTTTGTGCTTTTCTTATTGTCACCTTCAGGCATCTCTTTGGTTCGTTACTTTACGCATTGCGAGACACGTTAAGAGGCGGGCCAGAACAGTTCCGATTTTTTAAATTCGTCTTGCTTTTCCACTTCCATGCAGTCATGTTCTGACTATTTCATAACGATGATTGGGTGTAATTCGCTTTGGATCTTCGTATTCTAACGCCTTTTAGGATGCAGAGTATGACAGATATAATGACTTTGACGATAATGATCGCGTTACATACAGCTCGTAAGACGACCACCCATAACACTGGTCCCCAAGTATTGCTGAGCTACGTTTCTAATATGAGGTAGTGGTCAAAGCCTAGCATCAAGTGTAACAAGATACCGATATGAGAATGGACGTCGTTACCATGCTTACCGTACGTTCACTACCTCCTGAACAAACATCGCCTGTGAACAACGTACTGACCTAGCTGTTCAACAGGCGAGGGATCATATTACGCGCCGAACGATGATCGATACTCGACGTATGAGACAGTTGTGTATGTTGATCCTCATGTTCTAAAGTTGAGCGAAGTCGCAATGCTTGCAACAGGAAGCTAATTGGTGCACCTGCTAGACATCATCTCTGGCTCCTTACGTTCGAAGATAAGCTTTTCCTCGCGCCGATAGAGAATCCAGAAATGATCCTGGATGTAGGAACAGGCACGGGATTGTGGGCTGTGTGAGTGAAATTTCCATCGAGAGCATTCATCAGTGATTGAAGAGGGCTAACAAACACAGCGATATGGCAGACCACTTCCCTGCCGCAGAGATAATAGGTACATCTTACTCCCCCACCCCCAACCCACACCCACCATCAACGCTTCCCACCCTTTCAATCCCCTAACACAACCCCCCAGGAACTGACCTCTCCCCAACCCAAACCAACACAGCCCCCCCAAACATCCGTTTCGAAGTCGACGACGCATCCTCAGAGTGGACCTACCCCTCCTCCAGCTTCGACTACGTCCACATCCGGGGCCTCACAGGCTGCATCCGCGACTGGCCCTCCCTGTACTCGCAAGCTTTCACCCATCTCAAGCCCGGCGGCTACTTCGAACACGCCGAGTTCTCCGTCGAGACCAATGCGTCCCCCACGTCCACCGCGCACTCGGACCGCATCTACACCGCATTCAGCACGTCCATCATCGGGGTGGGCGAGAACAAGACGGGCATGACGTTCAAGACTTTGGAGTACATGAAGGGCTGGATGGAGGACGCGGGCTTTGTGGACGTGGTGGAGAAGAAGTTCGTGTGGCCGATTGGCCCCTGGGCGCGTGATCCAAGACTGAAGGATATGGGGAGGTGGGGGGAGCGGAACTGGGCGGATGGGCTGGAGGGGTGGGTGTTGGCGCTCTATACGCGTGTGTTGGGTGTGAGTGATGCTTTTTTGTTTTCTGTCACCTGCTTCCTTCTTCTACGGGTTTGGTCCAAATGGGGACATGCGCGCGAGGAGGATGGCACCTTGCGGGATTCGAGCAAGTGCTGACGGGCAACAGTGGACGTACGCTGAAGTCCAGGACTTCGTCAAGGAGTTCAAATCCGTCATCAAGGACCGGAAAAACCACTACTACCATGAGGTGCGGTGTGTATACGGCCGGAAGCCAGAGATCGGCGAGGTCGTGCCGTCGAAGCAGCCTCCTCAAACCCAAACCTTAAATCCAGAGATGTAGGGATCAGGGCAGCGGTCGGCAGAGCAGCAAAATCAGGGTGGTCATCTGTTGTTTCCCATTTTGTGGGCGGGCTTCTGAAAGATTTTGGGCGGCGTTACTTGCACTTTTTTCAACAAAGCGCGCGACGGCAGATACCCAGGACTAAATAGACTGGATAATCATTTCACGAATAGGACCGAGTTGTCCATATGTTGTATTGTTTGTTCATTCAGGTGCATACATGCTCTATAGCATGTTTTCTTCCCGCTCCTAACTGCCAATCCGTTTCCGAAGATGCTTTCCGTATGCACTAAAGCCGCGTACGCCGACCCGGGTTTGCGGTTGCCTTTAAGCGGGAAAAATTATACTTCGCAGAGCATGCCCAGATTTAGGGCCAAACCCCTCGTGGCCCGTCAAGCATTGGAATGCCTGTTGTGCCGCCTAACATTCGGATGTGGATGGCTTGGAGGGATGGTCTCTAATCATCCATCTCTACATCGCCATCTTGAAGCTTCCTCCCGTTGGACTTTGGCACTGACGCCTCCTTGTCGATCATTGTTCGGGAGACAGACACGATATTATCTTCGATGAGTCGCTGGCCAACGTCCTCCAAATCTGCAATGTGTCAATATACGCTCAAAGTTGGATTACTATGCCATATAGACTCACGCTTCTTCGGATCCACCTTGCCCACATATCTCGTCTTGAGTTGATCTTTTGTCAACTCTGTCTCCTCCTTCACCCGCTTCTCGTAGCCCTCGGCGAGAGTCACCAGCTTTTGCAACGACGCTTTGTTCCGCTCGCCCTCGCTCCGGAAGTCGTCCATGAGCAGCGCCTCGGTCCATACGTGTTTGTGCAGGTTCATCAGCATATTCTCCTCGAGGCCAGTCTTCCTGTATGCGATGCCGATGGAGTAGTAGTGGCGGTTGAGGCCGTGAATGAGGGCCTGGATTGAAGGTTTGTTCAAGTGTCCGACGTTGGATGTGGTTTGGCGAGGCTCATGGCCCATCATGAGGGTTTGCGGGTTGATGAGGCGGAAGGCATCGATGACGACTTTGCCCTTGACAGACTGGATGGGGTCCACGACGACGGCGACGGCGCGGGGAGTAAGCTGCTCGAATGATTGCTGTGTGTTGATGTCGACGCTGGAGAGCCAGCATCCAAAGCCCGGATGCGAATGGTACCAGCCGACAACCGTCTCTTGCCGCCCCGTCTGCCGCAACATGTCCATCATTTTGGTCTGGAATACAGGGTCGACCGCCTCGACCGAGACACCGGTTCCTGATTGTGGCATGGCGAAGACGTCTACCACGCGCACCGTGTAGTCATCCACGAACTCGCCCAGCATAAGGCCCATGACTTCCATAGGCACACCCGCGCGGCCGTGCCGCAGCATCTTGAGGAGGGCTAGCGAGGAGATGTATACGGTTTCGGAGTTGTCAATGAGGGTGGTGTCCTAGACCTGTTAGCTTTGCAACGGAGATATAAAACAAATACCGTACCTGTGCAGGACCGCCCATCCCACCCATGCCCTGGGCGGCGGCGAGCATTCTACTTAACCGATCCATGCTGTGCGGTGAAGTGTGGGGACTGCGGCGGTGGAGTGGATGTGATGTAGGGGGAGTCGGAGGTGGTTGAGGTCAAGTTGGAGTCCGGTGCGGGCGAGGGCGAGGGCGAGGGCGATGGCGATGGCGGCGGCGGTGATGATCAATAGCTTTGGGGTTTGGGAGCTTGCGCGCCTGTGATGCCTGGCTCCGTGGACGTTAATCCGCTCCGGCACTAGCAGGGATCGCGCCTTCCTAGAGCGGAGCTGTTCGTTCATTGTTCGCGAGCTCGCCCGCCCGCCATCACTCTGACTTCATTTTATCTCTGCCACCGATCCTCTCTTTCGACAACCCCGACACAAACATACCCCGGTCTTGGACTCCATCACCATGGCCACGGCTATCGATGCAGAGCCGAATGTGCTCAACAACGGCGGTGATTCCACCACGAATGGCGCATCCACCAAGAAGGTCGCCTACTTCTACGATTCCGATGTGGGGAACTATGCCTACGTAGCTGGCCATCCCATGAAGCCTCACCGGATCCGGATGGCCCACAGCCTAATCATGAATTACGGTCTCTATACCAAGATGGAAATCTATGTACGCCATCCCCCACCATGCCACTCGAGCATCTGCAGCCGTGGTGCTCCTCGAGGTCGGACGAACATGTTTCTCGGAATATGCACTGACAAGTCGACAGCGCGCAAAACCCGCCTCGAAATACGAAATGACGCAGTTCCACACGGACGAGTACATCGAATTTCTTCACAAAGTCACCCCAGACAACATGGAGAACTTCGCAAAGGAGCAGAGTAAGTACAACGTCGGTGACGATTGCCCTGTCTTCGATGGCCTATTCGAGTTCTGCGGCATCAGCGCAGGCGGAACAATGGAGGGTGCTGCGCGTTTGAACAGAGGCAAGTGCGACGTCGCTGTCAACTGGGCAGGCGGCCTGCATCACGCGAAGAAGAGTGAAGCGAGCGGCTTCTGCTACGTCAACGGTAAGCTCTGGTTACTGCAGCTCTTCGACAGCAACCAGCTAACCTTTCAGACATCGTCCTCGGTATCATCGAACTTTTGCGGTACAAGCAACGCGTGCTCTATATCGACATTGACGTGCACCATGGTGACGGTGTCGAGGAAGCCTTCTACACGACCGATCGCGTCATGACCGTGTCCTTTCACAAGTACGGCGAGTACTTCCCTGGTACTGGCGAGCTTCGCGACATCGGCGTGGGAACCGGCAAGAATTACTCAGTCAATTTCCCTCTCCGCGATGGCATCACGGATGAGACGTACAAAAACATCTTCGAGCCCACGATTGAGGCCGTCATGACTTATTACGGACCAGAAGCCATCGTTCTTCAGTGCGGCGGCGACAGTCTCTCTGGCGATAGGCTGGGATGCTTCAATCTCAGCATGAATGGTCACGCCAATTGCGTGCGCTACGTCAAGAGCTTTGGAGTGCCAGTCATCGTTCTCGGGGGTGGTGGATACACAATGCGCAATGTCGCGCGAACATGGGCATTCGAGACGGGCGAGCTCGTTGGCGAGCCCATGTCCAAGCAGCTCCCCTTCAATGATTATTACGAAGTAAGCATAACCCCTCAAACGCAATGGCTAGGCTAACAATCTAAAGTACTTCGCACCTGATTATGAGCTCGATGTCCGTCCATCAAATATGGAGAACGCAAATTCACATGACTACCTACACAAGATCAAGACGGCCGTAATTGACAACATTCGGCGCACCGGAAAGCCCTCAGTTGAGGCCTTCTTAGAAACTCCAGCAACAGCCTTTCATCGAGGCCTGGAGTCAGACGACGAAGACGAGGAGGACGACCTGGATGCTGACACACATCCCGAAAAGCGCATGACGCAGCGACAGCGAGACGAACAAATTGAGCACCCTGCTGAACTCTACGATGCTAGCGACGACGAAGAATACAAAGAAAGTCTAGGCGTCCGCCGCCAGCCTGGCGTCAAGAGAAGGCGCAACATTATGGATTTCCAGAATCCGAACGCAGCAGAAGACGATGACGTTCGGGCGTTGAATGGCGAAAGCGCCCGCAATGGCCACCTTGCCTCGCCTGCACCAGGACAGGGAGTGGACTCTCGCGCATCGTCGACTCGACCTGCCAATGAGATCGGCGGACGCAGTAACGGTACATCATCACGAGCGCGGACACCTGTTGTTCCAGCGGATGAAGATGGGGATATTGATATGGAGGACCCAGAGCTTGATGATCTTTCAGCGGGCGAGGAGGATGAGGTTCCTGCGCCAACTGCCAATACTGTCACATTAGATCCATCTGGAGCGGCAACTACACAAGCAGCTCGCGCGGCATCATCACGATCACGATCACCAGCTGGCGTAGTTACCCCACCAGCGTCGCCACCTGCCCCTGCAGGAAACGAGGTCGAAATGGATGAGGATGAAGACGATGTTGACGACGAGCCTGCGAATGAAATCAAGGCTGAGACGGGCGCTTCATGACGCAATGGCAAGTGATGATCTGCAAGATGGTATCGAGCGAGCGCATTTCACATTAGGCGTTCTGATTCTTTGGTTACCTAGGTAGCGCGGTGGAGTTCGGGACCAGTATCCTGGTTATAGGCTACGGTGTCCGGCGGATACCTGTTGCATTTCTGTTCTTTTTGGCTTTCCGCTGCGATTTGGAGAGGATATGGTGAAGGTAGCAGGCATTCTCGATAGCTTCGCAATTAAAGATCCATTGCGCCACGTTTCTACGCAACTTGATTCTTGTGGATTCCTGCTCTTGGTTTTCTACGTATTCCAGAACGTTGTATCTCACTGTCCGTACTGGAATGAGCGTAAAGCTCATAGTGATGGACACAGTTTGTTGTCTGAGGACTGGCAGATCCTTTAGCTCTCGCCTGGATTTTTTGGCCTTATACGATGAGTGTGAGTGGACGTTTCTTTTCTGTAGTGTCATTGCAAAGATCTTCATCGCTTTGGTCCAGTGAATGTTGTCTCAACTTCTCATCTCTTTTTATTTCGCTTCGATAGCATGTGGTTGCTATTATGAGGGACTTGGGGGAATATATAAACTTCCCGGTGCCTTGTTCTTTCTTTTGTACAACCACAGTCAAAATTCTTCAGTCTAAAACCTTGATAGAGGTGGACCGAAAGCACTCAGTGGCTCAACTATGCTCGGTACCTTTTCTAGATCCTAAAAAATGATTCTCTTGTGTCCATAGACAGTCAAAGGTTCGCTGTCAGTTGATCATGGCTTCAGAACCGAAGGCTAGTGAATCACTGACTAGTTTGGATTTAGTGTGAGTGATGGGTCAATGGAGACGACGTGGTGATGATCGCTGCTGGCACTAAAGGCAGATGTAGGTTGGGAGCCAAATCATCTTTGAACTACGGAGTAGCAAGCTGTGGTGAACGCCTTTGTGAAGGGGTGCTTATCGTCTATCGAAGGGTGACTGGGTTCTATGGCCTGACGTCGGACGTCAATGGTAGGTACACAGTACAACTATAACATCGTTTGAGGAGTCAAAATTGAGTTGGTCGGCTGCCGATAGTCTGGCGTCAATTCCCCAAGAACGTCACTTTAAGATGAGGCTGCCTGTGATTGTCTATGACGGGCAGCGTTACTATATGTTGGAATCAAATCGTGATGTGGAGGTCGGATAACCAGAGCTGATGATCTGTTCTGTTCTGTTAATACATAAATATGGCTGAGCAAAGTCTCCGAACGAGCTGCGAGCAATATAGATGCGCAGTGTGTGAATGCGAAAGAATCGAAACTTGTGAGAAGCGCCTAGTCGCAGGAGCAGTTTGCCAGTTCAGCAGAACAATATGAGAGCTCGATTTGAACAGACATCACGTACGCCTCATGGCTAAGATTATAAACGCCGGCTTTTGTGAAGTTTTGATTGATTGATTGATGCCGTATCCGGTTTCCTCCCATGTATGCCCCTCGTGAGTCGTGATAGCGCCGAGAGTTGTCATAAAGAAGTTGAAGGCCCCGGTGGCCACGATATGTAGTCCACTCGCCCCATCCCGCAAATCAGCTTAGATCAGATCTGGTATTCCTGTCCAAATGTCAGCCCATCCTGCTCTCTATATCTCCTGTACTTTATCCAGCCTTGATGAGAGCTCAGACGAAGGCGTTCCCACGTACCACATCTCCTCCCCATATCCGAGAACTCTCTACCGGGACGCGCTCCAGACGCTCTTGAGGAAGCCGTCCTTCTGTGTGAGCCTGTTCAGGCTGTCGTCGGACTCGCCCATTGCGCGCACGAAACCACTGAGAGCATAGCTTTGGTTCTCGCCGGTGTAGCGGCCGTTCTCGTCGACCTTTCCAACACTGATTTGGACGGATGCGTGGTCCTTGGCCTTGATGATGCGGCCGGTGGCGCTGCACTTGCGGGGGATGTAGCTGTGAATTGTATGTTAGCATTCGTGCTGTAGGCGCAATATCTCGAGGTATATCGCAGGCTGAGAAGCCTTACAGATCCACGAGTTCGCCGCGTTCGTTCTCCATTTTGATGAATGTGTGGGTGAGAAGGTCGGTGGTGGTCGAAGGTGCAGCGTTGTGAGGTTGTCGTCGTCGAGGGGCGGATGAGGAGTTTCGCGATTCGAAATTGATGGTGTGCGTGATGCCTGCCAGGGCGCTCGCTTACGGCTGCGGGAGCTAGCCAGTCCCAGCTAGTGCGGTTCGCTGGGTCCTCAAGCGCACGACAATCAGCTTCATCCAGACAACACATTTTGTGCCCTGACTTGCACACATGAAGAACGATCGCTTCAAAACTCGACTTCAGCTCTAACAAACAAGTGGGGGAGTTCGAGGACGGTCAGAACCACCAAGAGTTCTCAACTTAGGTGCATTCTAAATAGTGCTATAGAAATTACCAACTGGTCTTCTACTTTAAACAAGTGTCCGACGACTTTGCTATGCTGACTCAATAGTAACCACAAGTGTGAAAATCATACGTCAACAGGGCAAAGTTGCAGTCCAGGACTGGACGAACATCATCGAGAAACTCTAGTGGTTTATGAAGCCCAATATTCTCAAAGCATCGAAATAAGAATTAGCGGAAGCGGTTTTGGAACCAATGACGCACCTCCGGGTCTTGAAAGATTGTGACATACTTCCAGAACACAAACTACCATTTAGTGGTACTGACCTGGGAAGTCTTGTATATCCATGCAACGCTGGTTTACACGTCGAGAACTCTGAGCGAGGTTTTAGCACATTGTTAAAGCGAATTGACTCAGTACAGTTATACTTCAGGGGCCTTGCCTTAATAAATTTCTCATTGATTGGAACTGTGTACAATCTTGGATAGTAGCTTTTGTTTTTACCGATAGCGTCTTCTTTCCACTACCATCATCTTAGTCGCCCGCCGATGCAACAGGGTTTTGGAAACTAGGACATAGAACACAAGCCAGTACGACGCAACTGTCACTATGCTACTACTACCTATATCAAATCCCTATTATATTATCTTGAATTACCACAAGAACTTCGCTTCACAATCCTGGAATACATAGATTTGGTATCTTCGGAATATATGCAACGACGGCCGCCCATCGATACAATGCTACTTGTAACAGTCGGCAGTCAGAAAAATTACAGACGCTTCGCGATGTATAATCATCTAATTGCTGGATGGGTGGGGCTTTGCATTTGTGACTACGTATAGCTCGATATGAATCGAGTAATACGGGAATCATACAGGCACCAATAGGATGGTCAACGCTGATGTGGCGATTGCTGGCCGGGTTCTGAAAGAACCATAGCGTTCGAATCCTTCTGTTGATTTTGCAGGGGCAAGTTCTTTGCCTACTCCTACAAGCTGCACATGCGAACCCGCCCATCATCCTTTGTTCTCCGTAAGTCGGCAGGTGCGAGAAAATACACTACCCATCTACTACTCTCGGAACAAATTCATTGTCATCTCATCCTGCTGCGATATCTTGCGCGATTCTAGGAATGGTCACACTGATGTGGCTTCTAGATAACCCCCGAACGTATTGAAGACCGACCTTTCGCTGTACATACTATCTCTGGCATGTAGTGCCCTTTCAAAACATACGCTGGCTGAAGTGGATCGTGCCCGCTCTGTGTTCCGAAAATATTTCTCCTCTAAAGCCAAGATTGGCTTGACTAACTCAATAATCTATATTTAATGCAAAAGACGATGAATCTCATTAACATGACTCTGGTCCTCGACCTGGCACCCTACAGTGTCAATTTCCTGAACACTCGATAGACATCTTAAGAGCCTGAAGGAGCCTTCAACTTCTATGTAAATTTCGTTAGTTCCGCGTTGTGAGGGCTAAAGGACTTTTTCGTCCACCTCGGATGCGGACTTCAAACTAAGAAGATTTGGAAGGAAGGCTGGAGGAAATAACCATGGGCCTGTATACGAAGGTAGCTAAAAAGGAAAGCCAGTGGAGATATTGGGAGCGATGAGGGATGTGGAACTACGTTAACTACTCTTGAAGGCATTGTGAGAGTTTCTAGGTGACCACAAATATGCCCAACTACTTATCGACAGACACAGATTGAAGATCAACTGGGCCGTAAACTATCCTAACACGTAACTTGAGCTACCTACTTCTACTAATCGTATTATTTACCTAAGGTAGCAGTTGAATAACGCTTTGCGCAACCACACTTGTATTTCTTCTCGCCAAAATTGCAATCCTTGGAAGACAATCAATTGGGCTCGGTAGCGATATCCGGTACGCCCCTCATGCATGCATAACAACGCTACACTCGCTAGTCAACTGTAGGGCGCACGGATGACGAAGTGAACAATCACCACCCAAGTCTCCAAGTTGCACAACCTCGTAGTGTGAACCCTTCCGCGAGACATAAATGTAACATCTAACCCCGCTCCTCTTACTCAGCTCTTTCCTCGACGAATTTCGCTCCGCTTACCAGCAGAGCACAACTCAGAATAAACAATTATGCATCTCTACGATTCCAACGTCCCCTCAGGCAACGCCTACAAAGTCACACTTCTCCTCTCCCATCTCGGCATCGACCATCAGAAAACCACCTTGGACATCACCGCCAAACCCTCCGAAAGCCGTTCAGCCGAGTTCTTGGCCATTAATCCTAACGGTCGCATTCCGGTTCTCGTTCTTGATAATGGCGTCGCCCTGGCAGAATCGAACGCTATCATATACTACCTCGCTACCGGCACTCCATTTCTCCCAGAAGATAAACTAGAGAGAACACAAGTATTGCAGTGGCTGTTCTTCGAGCAAAACACGCACGAGCCGTATGTAGCAGTGTACAAGTGGTGCAAGTTCTGGGGTGGGTTTGGAATCAGAGATGAAGATGATACGAAAAGAAGGGGGCAAGAGGCTTTGGGGGTTATGGAGGCGCATTTGGGAGGTGATGGGGGGAGGAAGTGGTTTGTAGGGGAGAGGTATACAATTGCGGATATTGCGCTATATGCATATACATGTACGGCGGAGTGTAGTGGGTTTAAGATTGAAGAGAATGTGAGGGGGTGGTTGGGGAGGGTTGAGGGGGAACAAGGGTATGTGAGGCTGAAGAAGGATCCACTGGGGAAGTGCCCGTACTAGGGTATTGGCATATGTGACTGTAATGTATGGAGGTACCTGGGTTTCTGAGTCACGCTGCATCCTTTCTTCACCGGGAATACACTGACTCCGTAATCGCTTTCACGAGCTGCACAAATCGATTTTGTAGCCTTCCCAGGAGGCTATTGCGTTGTTGACACAGCTTCTAATCATATTCTCTCATTCATCTTGCAACACTCAGATAATTAAGGGTGTCTGCTCCAAGTCAAGTTCCACCCCACAACTCAGCTGCGGAATCTGAGTATAATTGCTCTGATCCAAAAGCTGCCTCGTTAGCTGCAAAGTCTGCATAAAGTTAGCAACTCTCTTCAAATACCCCCCTCGCACCAAAGCGTGTTTCCCACTGAAACTTTAACGTACCTGCACGTAAGTCGGATTCTCATCCTTCTTCATCGTCTCTAGGAACGCCCACGTCATCGCGCCCGTACTCTCCCCTCCAATCCTCGCATCCGCACTCGTCTGGTCATCCTGACACCCACTAAACATTGTTACCACCTTATTCTCACTCCCATACTGCCCCGCAAACTCTCCTTCGTCGAGGCCCTCCTCCTCCTGCTCACCCATGTGCTTCAGTCCTCTGAAGAAAGATGTAGCGCCTGCAAGCAGCTGTCTCGCTTCCCCAACCTTGTTGTAAGAGAAGCCGCCTTCAATGAGTCTGGAGGCCTCGCCGACTAGGACCACGCCGGCTTTCAGGTTGTCCATGAGGTTTATTTGCCCGTCTGCGTCGCTACGGTAGACGAACGGCAACTCAACCGCAGATCCAGAATGACAGCAGTCCATAATTATGAACAGCGTGCAGCCTGGTGCCATCCTAGTGACTAAGTGCTCGTGTAGCAACGTACTACTAATCTGCCCCATCTCCTCATAATCAATCGGCACAATACTGTCATCCAATCCAGTACTCCGGTTACCATCAGTGTCCCGGATTTGGCCGCCGTGGCCACTGTAGTGCAAGAATAGGGTGCAGTTGGGCTCGGAGACGAGCCAGTCCATGGCCGCGAGGATGTTGTGGCCGGTGGGGAAGTAGGGAGATTGGTAAGGCACGCCGGCAATATCGGAGAGAATGATCCGTGAGCGATGATCATTTGAGTAGCCTCTGTAATTTAGGAATTCTGCAATGTTGTCGATATCTTGGTGACATCCTTGGAGAGCGTGGGCGCTTCCGACATAGTTTATGCCGATGAGGAGAGATTTCTTTCGCATTGCCATTTTGGGTCTAGATCGGAGTTATGGAGATTAACGTAGCAGGTTGATTTCAGGATTGAATTTGACGGTGGGAGATGAGAGAGAAGATGTTGTCAATGTTGGCGGGGTTGCGCGTTTGAGGCTGTCGAGGCTAGGGATGCGGCAGTGTAGCCGCGCGGTTCGGATCTCACGGATTGCTTTTTAAAGGCTTATCACGTGAATGTAGTACTGCACGATACACACCACACAAGGCGTTCCTTGCCTTGTGTATTGATTGAATTTTTGACCGTGGATAGGTAGCTGTTTGATGACGTGGAGTTAGCAGTAATTTCGTATTGCTCGTGGAACAACTACTATATCTCGGAAAATGCGAATAGAAGATAGTTCGAGGACATTGGAATACGAAACTGATGTATTTGTGGAAGAAATTGAGAAATAGCAGTGATAACGCTTCCACTATAATGCACTGCGATGTGTAGGCTGCGCGGCAAAGTCTTCGCTTAGTCATGATGTACATTATATTAGATCATCGCCACGAGAGTGTGCATACTAATTTTTTTTTTGGATACTTGTCTACTGCTTGATCACAATATCCTGGATCAACTCCTCATCAAGTCCAGTATAGTACCTAATCCAGTTGAAGATGTTTTTGTGCCACACGATGGAATTTTCACGGTTGACAGTCCAATGGTTCTCTTCGGGAAAGTGCAAAAACCGACTGGGCACACCAAGTCCCTGTAGAATATTGAAGTTCGCAAGACCCTCAGTGATCGGAACACGATAATCGCCATCATTGTGCACAATGAAATGGGGAGTGCTGAAGTTCGCAGCAAACCTCAGCGGGTCCCACTTCTCGTAGTTCTCACGGTCGTTCCAGATAGTGCCATTGTTGTCGCGCTGGATGAAGAAGATTTCGTCCGTGCCGTACGAGCTGATTTGCGTGACCTTTCCGTCGTGGGTGACAAGCGCCTTAAATTTGTTGCCGAGATCATGTCCTTGAATCCAGTTGGTCATGTAGCCTCCAAAGCTAGCACCGGCGCAAATGGCACGGTCAGTATCGACGTAAGTGATGTTCGCCTCCAGGTACTCCCACAATTTCACGATGTCTTCGTATGGGGTACCGCCCCAGTTGTTCTGAATAGCGTCGGTGAAGTTCTGGCCGTAGCTGGGAGTACCGGTAAATTGTGGTACAGTGACAACAAAGCCCTGGTCAGCCCAGAGTCGGACATTCCAGCGGGAGGACCAAACATCGCCAAGGGAACTCTGAGGACCGCCATGGATGATGAAGGCCAACGGGTATTTCTTGGATGGGTCGAAGTCGGTAGGATAGTAGATGAAGTTCTGGATTTGGCTACCGTCGCCGCCCTCATACCAGAAGTTGGAAACAGAGTCGGGCTTCAGTCCAGCGAGCTCGGGATCGACTTCGTTGGCGGTGAAGACGATCTTCTTGTCTTCGCCGGGGGTTTGTGTGTAAATGATGCGGCTTGTCCAACTAGCGGATGCGGAAACGATCACAGACCCGTCCTTCAGAACACTGTAATCTGCGACGGATGTCTCGGGTCCGGTGAAATTGGATGGTTGGAAAGATGCGTCGGCATCAAATGGGACAATAAAAAGGCTGCTCGCGGCATATCGCTCGGAGACAACGTATAAATCCTTACCATTGTGGCTCCAAGTGAGGCCCGACGGGGTGGAATCCCAGTTCTCAGCGACCTGGTCAACTTTCGACGAGAAGCCGTCGATAGTAGCGACGTAGAGCTTAAACCTGTCGGACTCGTAGAAGATGCCATCTTGCTGAGCATATGCGAGCTTCGTACCATCTGGGGACCACCTTGGTGACTCGGAGGCACCCTGAGCGGCTTCAGGTGCTGTGCTACCGGGACCATTGACGGCAACAGCGACTTCAGAGCCATCATGGGGGACGACATAAATGTAGCTAGCGGTGTAGTTGGCCTTAGGTAGCTCAGGTGCCTTGGTAAGGAAAGCAACCTTGCTGCCGTCGGGCGAGATATCGTAATCACCAGAATCGCCAAAGGGCTGGACAGGTGTCTCGGGGCGGGTGATGGTAGCGTTGATGCCCCAAAGCAGGTTCTTCACTTCGCCGTCGAATTGAAGTCCACCATATCCGGGCGTAAGAACACCACCAAAGACGGCATATCGCTCAGGAGCAATGTAGACATCCCAATGGCGGACGTAGCTGTTGTCGTAGAGTTGGCCGGTGGTCAGAGGAACAGTTGCAAATTCCGGATTGTAAGCAGAACCATTACCCCAGTGAGCAAGGGTATTGACGACAAAGTTGATAGCACCAGATTTGGTCTTCACAGCTTTGAGGCCTTGGAAAGGTGCGCCTAGTGATGCTGCAAGAGTCCTGCGAGACTTTAGTATAAAACATGGCGTTTCGCATTTAAATGAGAACCCACGGAGCAAAAGCCTCAGCTCCAATATCGGCAGTGTATAGAGTCACGCCTCCGAGAATATCGTCGTTGGTGCCATTGATGTACAGAATGCTTGTGTTGGTGTCCCCGATCCAAACAACCTCGGAGACTTCGGAGCTGAAAGGCGCTTCGGTGATGTTTCCGCTGAGAATATTCAATAGCTGCCAGGTTGTCTTTGACTTGTGGGTCGTCCAGTTATAGCTAGTGGACGTGAATAGACCCCATTCCTGGTATCATTAATTGCATGTAAGGCAAGAATAAAGAAGTTTTGAACTTACTCCGGTAGGATTGACGTTTGCTGTGCTTCGGCGAGGAGCGGCAAGCATACCCCTAGAATTATTAGCAAATGTCACTTCCGATTCAATATGGTAGCACGAACTCGGGGGTAATTGCCTGTGCAGACCCCAGCAAAAGGCCAGCGGCTAGCATGAGGATTTGTAAAGCCATTCTGCCTTCAATTGGTCCTGTTCGACGCCAAAAACGAAGTTGGGGATAGAGAAATGAAAGTACACCGTTGGTGACGTGCTATTTGAGTTTCCAGGTTCTCGGATGGCGGATCGTAGGATGCACAGAAAAAGTGGTGCAGTTGATGACAATCAGAAGCGCCAAGGTTGTATAGGGCTCGCACCTGCCCTTTTAGCCATTGCCAAGTGATGCTTCTGGGGTTTGTCCAACGTGAATTTGCGACGGCGCCACCTGGGCACGCCTTGGGTTCCCCGTTTACCAGTTCTCCTCACGGAATACGACGATAGCCATCAGCAAACGTGAGCAATATGCGCTCACCTTCCACTTGCAGTGCGGCTCCGAGTGAAACCTGCGCCCGATGGCACGTGATCGTCCTCACGTGTCGAAATTGAGTATGAATATGATGCAATAACGCAAAGTCTGGGATGTTGCGTTGAGCAAGAATTCTCGGCAGTCCTTTGACCGGGTAAAGTAATCTAGCGAGGCGCAAAAGGGTAAGTATTGTCATATGCTGTCATCAATGTTGGACACAGCAAGAAATAGCTGTAAGACTGATATGTTGAGCCCTAAACCATACTAACGCGGACAAATCTTGGTTCCTGCTAGAATCAGGAAGTGCATTCGATTACTTACAAAGTCTCTGAGAAAGCTTAAAGCAACGGTGGTTCTTGTCGTTACTTTTGAGGGACTAGCCCAGATCGCCGGCTTCGATCATGAACAGCATATCTTTTCAGTCATCTGAATCACCCGAACTATCTGTGTCATCTGTGTCGCTGTCCGTTGTCGTCTCTGACTCGTCTATTGATGATTCCACCACATCCTTCCAAAACTCAGAATCGTTCTCAAAGTCTTCAGGAAGTTGCAATTGCAGAGAAAGACCGGCTGACCCCTGAAAGATTTTCTGAAGATCCTTCCAGTCATATAAGTCTCCTGAGTCGAAAATTCCTTTAACCGCCAGTGTCAGTTCCTCCAGCAGAGGAACGTCGGTACGGCAGGAGTACGCCATGTGCTTGAAAGCAAACACACACTGTTGTTTATAATCACCCTCACCAATGGATGGCGTGAACGATCTCAAGGACGGTGGTAGGGTTTGCGGTAAATTCGTGCAAGAGCCAGCGTAGACTTTCGTTAAAGTAACGAGCGGTACTTCCAGATGGGAAAGGTTTGAGAAATCTCGAAGGTCTCCAATTGTCCCAGTTTGGGAGATCGCAGGTCGGTTCTCATCGAAGTACTCGTTCAACATGAGCCTCTCTAGGCTTTTCTGGTGTCGTTGGAGGCCAGCATATATCACGGGATAGTGAAGATAGTCGCTTTTAGAATTAACATAGCTGACATGCCCATACTCAAAGCTTCTTAAAGCACGGCAGGCCTCTAGCAATACTGCAATAGAGCTCGATCTTATGTAGGAGGAAAGAGAAAGTTTCTCTATGGGAGAGGAACCGGTTACAATAGAGGCATTTCCCAAAGTTATTTCAGGGTGGGATCCTTCGTCTTCGGCCAAATCATTGATGGCCAATGCGCGGAGAGAAGGCAAGCGGAATAGAGGCATCATTTGGCGTAAATCGAGCCAACCAACGCCGACTCGAATTGAGTTCAAGTGTTGGAAAAGGTGCATGTGCCCAAAGGCTCTTCCGCTAACAGCGTAGCGGATGAGATCAAGCCATTTTGGATTTCTGTATGGTAGCTTTCCATCTTGGATATCCAGAGCCGCAACTTTTGGTGTGTGCATCAGGATTGTTGCGAACAAAAATTCCCGATTTGTTTCCTCGTCATTACATTTCGTAGCCCATGCCTTCCAGTCGGGGATGTCCATCCTTTTCAAAGCGGCCTTAATATCTCTGCGGTCGGGTAAAGATGGACAGTAGCTTTTGGGACCTATGTCGTCTATTGTCGTATTATATTCAAATGTTAGGGCCCTTACTCGTTCTGCAATTCGCGCGTTGAAGGCGCAAGCACGGAGGAAGAGATATGGATTGTGGAAAAAGCCATTGTACGCTAAATAAAGCTTGTCTTCCACTATATGGTGAAGTCGACGATTGGTGAGCGAAAGACTGGCAATCGTCTTAAGATTGTTTCCCTCCCAATTCGGGCAAGCTAAATACTCAAGAATTTCGAGGAGAAGTTCGTCAGGAAGATCATTCAAGTTGGCTACGGCACTCCTCTTTTTTTTTGGTGCTGCAAACGATGGCTTTGCACGGCGTTTATGTTTCACCTGCGATGGCAATAAAGGGAATTCTTTCTTGTTGGTCATCAATGTGACTGACGGCGCGGTTCCTTGCATATTTCTTAAACACGTAGGCCGCTCCAGCCAGAGGGCGAAAGGATGTCCGAAAATTTGCGGCTTTTAATCACAAGTGCCACGAGAGTCCGTGGGTAGAGGCTTCTCGAAGAATACGATAGCAGTAAATGTAAACCGGGGGCTTGCAGTTGGTGTCTGATGATGGGGTGTCGGGAGTGGGGATGTGAAGATGGATGTCTAGGATGCGTCTTGAGGTTGACGAAGGCTAGTTGAAGCCACTAGCCAACAGCGGGCTAGCCTACCAGTCTCGCCATGAAATCAACCTGTATCAAAACCTTCAATAGAGCAAACAGTTATTAATTTGTAATCTAGACTGTATTTGGGAGCTCAGACTGTTCTAAATTTTGTTTATTTGGCGCGAGATACTATGAAATTACTATTGCGCTTTTCCTATTGTGACCGGCCCTCATAACTAGAACGTACACAACCAACCATGGACGCGAAAATATGGATTGGGATATCAGTCCACCTGCATCTAGAAGGCGCAAAATCTCAAGCCCAACGAGGATCACATATCTGCCTTCGGAAACCTCTACATATCCGCCCAATGTTGATTTCATACTCATCTTCTCCTGGAACATCAACGCCATCGCACCCTTTCTACAGAAGCTCCTCACTTCTTATTTCCAAAGCTGCAAATCTTCCGCAAATAAGTCATCTATACCACCTCCGTCCCTTCGAGGCTTCCTCCAACGCCATAATTAGCCAGCAATCCACTTCCTTCACGAAGTGAAGATAGTAACTAAAGACATCAAGACACAAAACTTGGTTCGAATAGCCGTGAACACCTGCAGCTAATCCGAGAAATATTCTTCAGGACCTATCTATGATATCCACTTCACCCTCTCCAATGATCCATATAACGCGCGCGGCCTTCGCGGAAACGGTAAGGTATATGGCGTGTGTAGCATTATCCGTTTGGATCTTTCGTCTACGGTAACCAGCATCAAAGTACGGGCCGTAGACTGAGATAAAGAAGGACGAGTTTCAGTCGTCGAACTGGACTCCCCAAATTTTAAACTGGCCTTGTTCAATATTTATGCAGTCAACAGCACAGATAAACCGTATCGTAACCCTTCCAAGGGTGCTATTAGCGGTTCCCAACACGACAGGAAGCTAGCATTTCACGAACTGCTGATGGAAGAGTGCATAACTTTGGAGGTAAGTAGACGGCAAGCGCTCATCGTGGGTGATATCAATGTTGTGCCCGATTCCTGAGACGGGTATCCAAAACTGCCAACATTACCATTGCAGCATGTAATCAACAGAGTCGATTTTCTCGAAAAAATTCTAGAAAGAGGTGACGGCGTAGGATATAGGTTGATGGTGTGGATATCTGGAGGGAAATTTATAGAGATGAGAGGCGGTATACGTACTATTCTAAAGGCAGAGAGTGGGGTACAAGCTGTGATAGAGTGGACTGTGTTATTGCGGAGAGAGGGTTTTGAGAAAAAAGACTGGTGAAGACATGTGGGATACTAGATAGCGAAGAAGAGAGAGGGCTTAGCGTTCACGTTCCGATATGGGTGGATATCAGCCTAGAGAAGCAGTACATCTTTAGGAAAAGAAGGTTGATTCAACTGGTCTCTCTTGACTGTGCGAACAAGAATTATGCACAGTAAAGGCATACTTTTACTCTCCAAGCTTCCGTCCTCCCCGGATAGTCGCAAATTGCACAATTCCGTCATGTGTCCCCTGCCACACATGTCGATGCTCTGCGAAACTTTCAGCCTCTGGTTTCGGTATTCTTGGAAATATACCCAGCTTCAGAACAATCTTATCTGGGGACACAGCCGCCTCGCTCATAATTGGACTGCAAAGAATCACAATCAGTGTCACATCACACAAGTACCGCGACATGAAAGTAAAACGGTCGAAGTCGAAGGAAGATAGATCATAGAGAAGTGGCACACATACTTCCCACACATTCCACAGAAACATCGCATAACAACCTTCCCGCTCCCAGTTTCCCAATCCTCATACCGCTTTAACGTCCCCTTCCGATCCACAACGTCTACCTTCTCCCTCTCAATCGCAAAATTCGCTGCAACATAGGAGCCAGAGGCCTTCCGGCAATTGGAACAATGGCATAGGTGGCCTCTTCCATTTGGCGAGGTGAAGAGCTCGGGATCTTTGATCGTCACGGAGATGCTGCCGCAGAGACAGGTGCCGGTTATGCTTTCGGAGAACGCGGAAAGAGGGTGCGCGTTGGGGTTGCCTGTGAAGTTTGGTTCTTGCTTGTCCGCCATTGGATGGGATGAGAAGATGGTAGCAGAAACTTGGAGAAAAGCTTGAAAGAGTTTTGAGACAGGGAGTCAAGGTATATATGATGTTCGGGTAGCAGACCTGTATCCAGGGCGGAGATCCGGAACGTGGGGTCGTGCTGACTTTTACGCATGGGGTTCGGGAAATCAGCATTTATGATGCAGTCGTGCGCCAAATTACAAGTATCAAGTTGGTGCTCATCTGGTGATTTCTGTGTAGGTAAATATGAAAAACCATGCTGGCTACATCTGTTACTACCATTCTTTACCATGCGTGTAAACTGTTTTGTGTGCCGCATATGAGGTTTCACTTTCTTGTTCCTCCATCTGACCTGGCTGATCAAGGAGAATCAATTCTGCCACAGAAAAGGTACCAGTTTTCACATAGAAGGTGAAACTGGTGATTTTATGCACTGATGCGCATTTCCTGTCGTAATATAGAAAGGATGACAAACTTTGAGGCGGAAATCAAGTTGAAATATTTTGATACACTAGTCACTGCTTATTACCACCTCCAGTTAAGAGGATCGATGCACACTCACAAATCACTATTGCCTCTAACATAGTGGTGCGTACGCCTAGTTTTGGATATAGAAAGAAAGAGGATGACTTTAACTGCCACACTACACTATAGTACCTCTATAAAGTGGTTCTGCATGTGTTTGATAAAGCTGAAGTCATCGCATATGTAAAATACCTGAAGCATTACGGATCCAACTTGCGAGGGCTAGCATGAAAGGAAAGGACACTGGTTGTTAAGTGATAGGTCGCACCACTCGTGAATGATAGAACCATCACGACGTAGAGTATGAGTAGAAGCATCCAGACTAAAACGGTGTCTTCAGAGTACAGAGAAGAAGGGTAAAAAGGAAAAAAGAAAGTAAGAGGATATTTTTGCAAGAGTTTATGTTCGTTTTAAGCAAGATTCATGCAGCGCCTTAGCATTGACAGCACTGAACAGACCCATTTCAGGATAGCATGAAAAGGAACGAGCGGAAAAATAGTGGATCGCTACTAGTCTTGCATTAGGATTATGAAGTTTCTCTGCATACTGATGTGTACGGAGCTTCGCATGAGAATCCCCGGCGCTAATATTGACAATAAATGGTGGAGCAGAAAGATGAGTGAAATCGGCCTAAGTCAGATACTTTACTTAAAATATAATAAACCTAAAAGAGGAAAATTAAAAAAATGTTTGCGAATACTAATGCGCGATGTTTCCTACGCGCAATGAAATATTAACCTCCAAAGTAGATAAAAATACATCCTGGAGGACGGAGGATGCTGCGGAGATTTATGTGTGAGAGCTGTTACAAGGATTGTCAAGACATACACCATCGGCAATAAACATTACCTAGTGAAAATGCTTGAAGAAGAGTTATGTTCTGCATCTCAAGCAGTAAAAAAGAAGGAGAGAGACAAGGTTTATCCATATCTCACCACGTGACTAGACGGAAAGCCCGGAGCACGGCACCTGGAAAAGAACACGGAATTGTTGCATCGGAGCAAAACGAATTTTGCGGATGTGGCGCCCTAGTTACAAGATAGGTAAGATGAACGAGCGGGGAACGTGCATGGGACCCAAAAAAAAGCTGCAGAGAACGACAAGCATTAAATCGAAAACATCTTTCCGTTGATGGATATAGGTCTCTGCGCTGAATTACGTTTAGGATGGTCCTGTACATGGATATTTCAAAACATAACATCTTATGAGCAACTTTCGATACTGGCTTTGGACTGGGATCGGTATGGGAGTGGATGTTCTGCGGGTCGAGTGTGGCGTAATGCAGATCTTCACACACCCTCAACCTCGGGAAAACCATCACGCGACGCACTCTTCATTCGCTCACAACATCCACCATGGAGGAAGGCGATGGAGGAAGGTTCACGCTTGTAGGCGGTGTATAATTGCTCGGCTCTAGCTCCCGAGAGCGGAGTGACCGCCGTTGCGCTTGGCCATTACTCAGACTTCAATTCGTCACACTACCATTCTCTCGCGCCTTTCCCTCCTTCTTCCTCTTCCTCTGCTATGCCTCCACAGCTACACAGGAGACCGCCATGACCGAACGCCGCCTTCCAGTAAAACAGCTAGCAATTCTCTGTACGTTCTCCCTCAAATCTTCTACTTTAGATTTCCAGAGCAAAGTTGCTAACGTTCGCCGCCAGCAATATGTCGATTCGCCGAGCCCATCGCGGTACTATAGTCCGGGTACAAGTCGTTGGATGTCTGAATAGTTTAGACTTTCGCGTCTTGTATCTGCCCTTTACTTAAATACTTGCTAACTTCTTTGCAGTAAGCAATACCCTTTTTTACAAGATAATTAACCATTGTAGAGTTAAATAAGACTTATGCTAACTTTGTAAGTTGAGATATTAATTCAAACAATTTAGCCATTGGCTAATGACTTGTACCTAGACCTTAAGTCTAACTTCTGTTTACCCATACATTCCAGAAATGATTGAGTCTTTTGGGGTGCCAGAAAAAGATATCGCCAAATGGGCAGGTCTCACATCTGCCATATTCTCCCTTAGCCAGGGCTTTACAAGCATTTCTTGGGGTGCCGCCTCTGACCGTTTTGGGAGGAAACCTATTATTTTGATTGGGTTAGTCAACACTATGGTTACGATGCTGGTATGGGGTTTCTCGACGAATCTGCCTATGGCCATGACTGCGCGAGCACTGCAGGGCCTCGGAAACGGTAACGTTGGTATATTGAGAACGGTGGTAGCAGAGTTGTGTCCGTGGAAGGTAAGGGAGTCATGCTCGAATCATAGGCTTCGTTAATTTGCCGATAGGAACTACAGCCTCGTGCGTTTAGTATCATGCCTCTGGTTTATACAGTTGGAGCAGTTTTCGGCCCGGTATGTCGAGACTCGTTTTCTCTGGAGAATGCATTCTGACTTTTGCAGACACTAGGCGGTATCTTATCGAATCCATACAAAGTGGACCCCCGACACCCTCGTCAGGACAGATTTCTAGAGCGACATCCTTATGCGCTTCCTAATATGGTAGCTGCTTCTTTCTTCTGCATTAGCATTATCACTGGATTTCTATTTCTTAAAGTACGTAATTTCCCCCGCTTGCTAAATCTTACGCTAATCGTATAGGAATCTCTAGCGGCGAAGAGAGACGAGCGCGATTATGGCCTCATCTTAGGCGCCAAGATAACTGCGTGGTTCCGTCAAACCTTTAATCTCAAGAAGCGGCAGCAAAAGACTCATGATGAGCATGAGCCACTCTTGGCCAATCAGAAGTCAAATAGCCACGAGGAGGCCATCCCAGATGTATCTAATCTTGTTCAAAAACCCGAGGAAGCCCCCAGTATACGCGATGTTCTATCCTATCAGACTACCCTGAATCTTATTGTTTACACATTTTTGGCGTTCTATACCCTTGCATACGATCAGGTACCCATTGATACCCCGCGCACAAAGTACCACTGCTAACCTACCATAGCTTCTGCCAGTTTTCATGCATCATCCCCCACAATCAATAAACGACCCGGAAGTTTCTCTCCCTTTCAAATTTTCCGGAGGCTTTGGGATCAACTCTCGGCGCATTGGGGGAATCTTCACATTTTTCGCCATTTCCTCAACACTCTGCCAATTCCTTCTCTTTCCGGTACTCGCACGACGTCTTGGGGTTCTTGTGTGCCTCCGCATCTCATTCCTCATCTTCCCAGTTGTGTTCTTCATCACTCCTTTCGTTGCCCTACTACCCACCCGAGGAGCTAAAGAGATGGCTATGGTTGGGTTATTGATGATTCGAGGAGTTGGCGGCACATTCGCCTTCCCAACATCAACCATTTTGATCACCAACAGCGCTCCTAATCTTCGCATTCTCGGAACTCTGAATGGCGTGGCGACTACCGTCTCAGCTCTCGGTCGCACTTTTGGACCAGCATCTAGCGGGAGCCTCTTCACTTACGGGCTTGAGAAGGGCTATATCATCATACCGTTCTGGACGCTGTCAGCTATTGCACTTGTGGCTTTCATACCAACGCTTTGGCTGGTCGAGGGCAAAGGTTTCGGAGACGACCCTGATTCAGACTTGGAGAGCGTGGTTTCAGCTACAGCCTCTTCGGAAAATTTACTAGAGGAGGAATGTGACGCAAACGTGTCAGAGTCTGAATATGGCGAGCCGACAAGCCTTCTTTCGCACATGAGCACGCATTCGAGCGCTGCATGGGCATCCGATGACGAATCAGACTTGAGCAGTGGAGAAGGTGCTAGTTATTACCACGAGCGAAGGGAGTCAGCGAGCAGTATGAGTCACATGAGGAGTCACTCTCGAGGACAACGACGGACAAGCAGAATATTGCGACGAAGATCGTCAGTACCGCTTGGTATGGGGACTGGGTTCCGGAGACTCAGCTCGAACTTGGGAAGCACAGGATTAGGAGCTGGTGGTTCGAGCTGGGGCGGTACATGAAGAGTCATATAGCTGAAGAAGCAAGTAGTAGACAGTTGCTTTACAGCAATTGATTACCGAGTGAAATATGGACCCCACTCCTCACTGTCCGCGCACAGAAGTGGCGCATCTTCCGCTTTGGCTTCTCGATAACAAGACCTGATATGCGGCAAACGTGGAAGTTACTCTGGAGACGTACTGGTCATTGTCAAAAGATACCTCGAGCACTCGGCGAAGAGAGAATAACGCATTCAATAAATTCATATACTTCTCAGTTGTTTGCTCCGTTCAACTATATTATGTTATCGTTTCGTTCGACAGTGAATAATGCAGAGTAAGTTCATTCTTCAAGTCCGAGTTTCATAAATTTCCAATCGATGTGCTAGTGTAGCCAAGTTCGCTGAACATCTGGACCCCGAGAACTACTTTTCCTTTCAAAAGAATAAAAGGATGCTGCTTTACCTCCTTCGCTTCTCTCAGCGCAAAATGTCTCTGCAACTATTACGACTTTGCTCGGAACGCCCCAGTATACCATCTTGACAACCGAGAAGAGCATCACCACAGTACTAGGCACAGAAAGTGTTGTATTTTCCCGCATCCCAGCACGAGAAGAGTTCCTACTGGTAGACTAGAGACCTACAATTCTGATACATACCGTATTATGCTTACACAATCTAGATTCTTTTCCTAGTTCGATGACGCGTAAAACGAACGATCGACCCGGCTATATTGTTTACTCAAACTCATGCGAATCCGGCTCTGACAATCTTCGTCTTTTGGGAACGAGTTGTACAACGCCTTGTGATATTTGTACAAGATCATAGAGTAATACCGATGAAACCTAGCTTTTAATCTGTGAATATAATCTTCAAACCAACCATGTATCTTCCAAAGTTGACAGCTTGACACCTCAGTCTGGTCTTGAGGTTGTCTGTATCTACCTTCTCTACTTTTACAGATTATTAATCAACCATACTAGGTCCTATTGAAACATCCACAGTGAACGCTATAGTCACAATGGCACCTAATCTACTTCGTCGTATAACAACTCGACTTGCAATAGCTATGAAAATCTCTTCAGTAATTAGGCACATCACTATGACTTCTATGCGTACGGCGGAGGGAGAAAAATATGATGGTCATACGTTGAGTAATAGGACATGTCAGGATCCTGTATCTTTGACTGCACCTTATAATAGCTCCTGTTGCAGACCGGTTTAAGCTATTCCGCCTATGAGGTTAACTAAAAGTGATTAGATCTGCCAGTCCCGAATGTTTACCAGAGTACACCCACCAACCCGGCGTCATTTCCTAACACAATTATGAACGTTGATCAGGTCTTGCTTGGACCATACGACAATGGCGTCATGCCTGATGACCTGGTTTACTACAACGTCCTTCCTAATCCGGCTGACACCTTCCGTACCCGACCCCACGCGCCAAGTAGTTCTACTATAGATCTTCAGCTGTATACGCAGCCAAGCGACGCCTCCAATAGAGTCGCAGTTTGCGAGGACACAACATTTGTGCTCATAAAAGTCTACATCGAATAGGATAAGTCAGGTCTTATCTGTGCAATGGTTCTTCGGGCAGTTTTGGCGAAGATGCATCGGATTGTAAGTTGAGTACGACCACAAAAATACGGACTCCTTCCAAGTCAGGCGTCTTGTACAGAAATTCATAGCAGGGTAAAGCGAGTGTTTACGGGCGTAGAGATATATCTAGGTCTAATTGCTCCCTAGAAAGAAATCTATGCACCATCCGGTCAGTTACTCACTCTGAGCGTTGAGCAAGTAACCATGCGATTAACTTTTACTCTCTCGATTATTTTCCTAAGTAGCGTTCACGCCATCTCCCCAATCGTGGGTGCAGGTAATACAAAAGCTGTTCCAGATAGCTACATTGTTGTCCTCAAGAATGACATTTCAATTGCTACTATTAAGTCCCATCTCCAACAGACGAATGAGATCTTAGGTGTGACTAAGAAGTCTGAATTTGATCTCGGTGGATTCAAAGGATATCATGTTCAAGCTTCAAAGTCTGTTATTGAGCAACTGGCCGAGAGTGATGAGGTAAGCCTTGTTTAATCTCTGATGCCCAAGATTCTGGTGGGGTCGAAGGATACGCATGATGAATAAGCTACTGATATCCCCAGATTGACTACATCGAAGCAGACTTTACCATCTCTCTTCCCCAAACCACACACCACAAAACCTCCGCCCGCACCGCCCGCAATGTCCAATCATCCGCACCATGGGGTTTAGCGCGCATTTCCCACAGACAGAGGGGCAGCACTGATTACGTCTTCCAACCCACTACCGGAACGTACGTCTACGTCCTCGACACTGGCGTGAAAATCACACATACGCAGTTCCAAGGACTAGCAACTTTTGGGTTCAATGCTGTGGCCGGCTCCTCCAACGATGATCTCAACGGGCATGGAACGCATATTGCGGGAATTGCGTCGAGCCAGACATATGGGGTGGCCAGATTTGCAAGCATAGTGAGCGTAAAGGTTCTGGGTGATGAGGGGTCATCGACAGGCACGCTTACTCTCCCCTTTCGCATATTTACGAGTCTGACGTTGTTATGACCACTAGTCTCAGCCATCATCACCGGTATAAACTGGTCAGTTCAAGACATTCAGACCAAAGCCCGCGTAGGCAAAGCAACTGCTCTGCTCGCAGTAGGTGGTAGTTTCAGCGCTGCACTCAACTCCGCTGTCGCTGCTGCATCGAACGCGGGACTCATGTTCGCCGTAGCCGCCGGGAACTCGAATACGAACGCAGGAACAACATCTCCTGGCTCTGAGCCGACGGCTTGCACGGTTGGCGGCACTACGGCTAGCGATGCGGTAATGTCGACTTCGAACTACGGTCCCGTCGGTAAGCACACATCTTAGTCCACAAAATCGAACGTTTCCCGACATGATCATCACTGACAAATGCAGTCGATATCTACGCACCCGGCCAGCTCATCCCTTCTGTCGGAATTGCTTCCAACACTGCTGTCGTCACTTTCTCTGGGACTTCAATGGCAGCGGCGCATATTGCGGGGCTGGGGGCGTATTTCCTGGCACTCGAGGGACCGAGATCTGCGGCTGCTTTGTGTGCAAGGCTTAGGGAGGTTGCAACGCCGAATATTCTGACGGGAATTCCGGCGGGCACATCTAACTTGTTGGCGTATAATCTTAGTGGGTTGTAAATGGATGGGCAGATTTTAGAATGAAGGGGCTTGCAAGAAGTTGCTTGTGGTATACTGGAGATCTAGGATGGGGGTTGGGGAGAAAGAGCAAGATGCGTTCTTGGGGCTTCTGCAGTCGCTCAGTTTAATACCTAAGCATCTAGTGGAAGCGTTATCTTCCAACTCATTATCATAAAAATCTTACGGCTGCGCAGTTTTTTATTATTCTTATAATGTTCTGCATATACGATTACATTTGAGTTAAGTTTATAGGGTCAACCGTAGAAGTAGTACAGACCGATTAAAAAAGAGAATTGGAATCTGGATGTATCATCGCGACGTTTTCAGAAGAAAGGTCATTGTCTATTACTTTGTGCAAGGTCAATCCGTATGCACGACCTTTTTTCACCACCATGTCTATTTCAGACGATGAGTCGAGCCGCAATTGAACTACAGGGACACTAACTCTCAGAACCAAGACATGATTTCAATACGCGATCAACTCTACAGCTATAGCCTTGGCCTGGAACAACATGGCTTGGTAGCCCTCGGACTCAAAGCTAGTCAGACAGAATCTCACAACTCCACTAGGAAGTCTGATGTAAGAATGTCCGGGCTCTGGACTACAAATATCGGCTTATCGATGCCCAGCTGAGGCGGAACCTCCAACGCGATAGCTACAGAACACATGATCCGTTAGACCATTTTATTAGGAAAGCAATGCGATACGAATATGGTGCATTGTGCTCCCGCGAAAATCTGGCGGTGATGATTTTCTCGCAAAATCCGAACAACAACGTTCAGTGTTCTGGATTCATCAGTGTCATAGTGATCATATAAACGCATAATGCGGTGGTAGTTATTCCCACTATACTGGTCCAATTGCGTACGCAAAGCTCAATGCTTGGGGATACGTGGCAAGCAATATCGCAAGTCGTGTCGAAAGACATAATGCCGCCACTCAACAGAATAAACCAGAAGACAGACAGCCAAATAAAGAAGTGAGATACCAGTCGCTCTGATCAAACAGATATAATCGGCTTGGTGAGAACTCATGAAAAAAGGAAAGTAGCTCTAGGAATCCTAATGGGGCAAGTGACTGCGTAGGATAATCTTGTTGAAAATAAGATTTCTATTTAGCGATATTATGCTATGCATATTAAGAAGCTCTCAGTAATGGGAACTTATAAATTGGCCTTCAACCTCTTCGCTCTAGCTTCCCACTCCCAAGAGTCACCCTTAAATCTTTCCTTCAACCATTTCTGATATATCGCATCCGCATCTTTCTCATCTTTCACTTTCAAAATCTTTTGATAAACCCCGAGCTGTTCCTTAAATCCAATATTTGGATCACATACCGGCCTCCCCTCACAAAGCTGTTCTAGCGCCTCTTCCCATGTTTTCCCGTCCCTCCACATCAAATACGCCACCACCATCGTCGCACTTCTACTCTTTCCCATCGCGCAATGGATGAATACCCCTCCATTCTTCAGCCCCTCATCAATATACGCATTCGTCGTCTTGAAATGCTGTAATAAATCCTCGTTAGGGTCGTCGTCGGCGCGGATATGGTAATGCTTTAGGTGGTGAAACTTTTCTTGGAGTAATGGGTCGTAGTCGATTACGGATAAGACGTGGGTTATTCCTGCAGCCGCGATGAGGTCGGTTTGGTAAAGGGCATAGAGACCGCCGATGTATAGTTTGCCGCAGCGCGGGACGAGGTCGACCCAGCCCATGCCGCTGAAACCGTAGAGCAGGTAGTTCATGTAGGCCCACGGATTGATATTGAAAAGAAAAGGTGTTTGGATGTTGTTGATGTAGCCGGGAAGCCGTGGCTGGATGCCGAGGCTATTTCCATATCCGTCACTCTCGTCAGAAATCTTCGGATAGCGATGTCCTTTTACGGGAACAAGTATCCTTGGCAAATAAAACTAAAGTTATGCTAGAGAGTGATCAATAGAGAATTCACGTGTATGTTTGTGATAGAAAGAAATCACGTGGCTGGGCTACGCTCAAGCAAGGTTAGCCTACAACGTTTTGCGACATTATCGAGCTTTCAAAGAAAGCGCCACTGCCAGTTGCTATCAAAGTCCTTAGGGATTCAAGCCCTTGGTCTTAGATCTTCATGATATTGGTCGAAATAGGGCTGCTCCTAGTTCATTTGACTTTATCTACATATCAAATCTACTGGCGGCGTGTTTACCAATAACTGCCAGAGAAGGCACATCCAAAATTCGTATCGAGATAACCCGTCACCGAAACCCTAATGTGTCCCACCATATTAGCAGATTAGTATGCAGAGATCTATCTACCATTTCCCTTCCTCGTCTTACACCCATCCAACACTGGACAGTACGGAGACTTAGAACCTTATGGGTTCACACACCTTTTGTGTTGCGAAATTTTCAATGGTGATACGTACAGTCAAAAATCAAGCTCATTTCGCCCACCAATGTGCCACCTGACTGCGGAGTTCAACCAATTCGACTTCAATACCCGAACCAGTTTGTCAGCCGTCCTTGGTATCATTTAGAGCTTCAACTTGATTACTTAGTTCAATCTGCCATGGAGAGAAGGGGGAAGTATGTCGCGACTCGTGCTCGGTGTAATTCATGGCGTCGGTGGTTCAGCTAAGTACTCTCGCGAAACGATTGGATTTAGTGTTGTTCATGCACTTGGATGTTGATTGAGTACATAAATGCATCTTAGTTCTCCATCTTACCGTTAGTAGTGACTCTATTTTGGCTATCATGTCTTTTAATGGATTGAGGGACTTTGAAGGTGATGCTGGTCGGGTGGAAGGGTCGATCGCAGTTTGGAACATCGCTTGGGACTTTATGTCCAAGACATTCTCCTTGGACCGCAGGCAGTCACGTATAGTGGGACATGCAGCGGTAGCAAACATTTGACAGCAAATCTTGGTTCCCCAAGAATTAGGATGTAAACTTGAAGACAAAATAAACTACATTGTTTTCTGGTGATCGGCAAAACCTGATCCTGCAATGAGCAGATCAGCTGCATAAATGCAGGGGCTCTGAATGCCCGGCTAGCTCCTTCCATATAAATGTTTCGATTACTCTGCTTTGATTCGTCCCCACAGATCTTATTCGATTTCAGCCACGAATAAACTCCCTCTACAAAGTCTTTTTTCTTTCCCTTGTCTTGGTCAGATGGCGGAACTAACGCTTATATTTCTAAAAGCAAGACAGCGTTTCAATAATTCCCATTCCTCAAAGTTTCCTTTACGATGGAGGGGTATACATTTCAAAATGATAGCAGGGAATTAAGGTGGTTGATCTTGTCCAACGAGCTACTGGAACACTTCATGCTAAAAAGCTTGGGAATCCACTTGAGGCTACGCCCTAAAGAGGAATGTCCGCCAAACCACGCTTCGCTACACCAAAGCATAAAAATTAGTTCTGGAATCACGACCGGTATCAAGCTTTCACACTTTGGCGCTCTCCCTTCTCTCCCTTGACCCTCAATCATTCTTATGCGTATACACCTTCACATATCGAATATGCTCGGCCCCATCCGCATCAATATGTCTATCCGTTGCAATCTTATAACCTCCAACCTTCGGCCACAACTTCGTCCAGCAGACCCAGTACACCACGCCGAGCAACAAAACTCCGACACCAACGACCGGAAACACGTAGTAAGGGTACCCGTCCGCATTCCAATCGCCATCTGGAGGGATGAAGGGTACAAGAGCGAGGAACAGATTGGCAAGCAGATAGAGGATGGAGATGGGAAGATAGGTGTGCCATGGGGATGTCCATTGCTCGCGCTTGGAGTAGTGCAGGTAGATAAGGCCGGCAGTGACGAAACCGTTGATCCAGGCGCCGGGGTAGGTGTACAGGTCCACGATAAAGTTGTAGGCTGGACCGGCGGGTGGCGCGAGGAGAACCACGATTGTGATTAGCCAGTGGAGGAAGAGCTATGTGGGTTAGCAAGTGTTACGTCAGGTGGAGAAGACAGCTTACAGCAGTAGCGGGCGCGTTGAACGGTTTGTTGGACGCCCAAAAGCGACTGAAAGGTAGAAGACCCTCTTTCGCAAATTCCTGGTTCAAACGAGCGTGCGCAAAACTGACAGCTAGCACATTGCCCAAGTTACTCAATGCCACAAAAGCAGGCAGACTGCGAGCTCCAGCGCTGTCTCCAAACACGTTGCGGAAGAAGACAGCTGCAACGATGACTTCGCTGTTCGCAAGTTCGTCTTTGGGAATAGCAGCAAAGTAGGCGACGTTGGCCAAGACGTATAAGATGGTTACTCCTCCAATGGCGATCGGGGCGGCAATTGCTAACGTCTTGCGGGGGTTCTTCAACTCACCGAGGACGTAGTTAGCGTTTTCCCACCCCTTGTATGAGTAGATGATGCGGAGAAGCGCAGTGGAGTACGCATATGCGCCACCTCCACCCCAACCGTCACCAGTTGACAACTGAAAGGCGTTATCGAAGTTGTGTGGGTTTGGCACTTTGCGGTGACCTGCCAGAGCAGCAAATCCAGAAAACACGATGAAGATGAGTACTGCGACTTTGAATACGCCGAGCACATTGAAAAGTCGAATACCCCATTTAGGTAAGGTAGCGTGGAGCAGGACTGAGAATGTGACACATGCAACTGCTATTCCTCGAGCAGCCCAGCCATCGGGTGCCGTAGATCCAGAGGCGAACAGGACGTAGCGACCAAATGCAAGACTGTTACCAGACGAGAAGCCAAGAAGCAGCATCTGGGCAGCAAGTACACAGGTTGAGAGATACTTCGGTCGGCGGTAGACACGCTCAAGATAGTTCTTCTCTCCACCTGATCGTGGAATGGCGAGACCAAATTCTAGAAATACCGACAGGCCAGCAAAGGTCAAGATACCACCTTAATTCGAATATCAGCATTTTCAGCAAAGAGATAAAGATATATGTGTCATACCAATAACCCATAAAAATAAGCTGACACCGACCGAACCAGTGGCTGCAAAGATTCCAGATGGGGTCGAGAAAATACCGGTTCCTATCATCTTGTTGAGAATCAAGAACACCGCTCCAGTGACACCAAGTTTCCTATCCTCAGGAAAGGCGTAGGTGTTTTCATCTTGTACAACGCCATTGGTGTAGTCTGGTGGAAGGGCTTCATCACTTTCGTTGACATGACCTCGCGTCTTGTCGATATCGGGATCTAGCTTAGTCGCCATGTTGATGACGGGTTCGGCAGCACCCGCTGAATAGCAGTGGTAGTTGAATTAAGGTTACGGCCCTATCCTAGCGTTTCCCGTCTGGAGACGAGTGGGACGGTGGGGTATGCAAATGCGGACCGAGAGAGTGGATTGAGCGGGTGAACTGCAAAATGTTTTGCTGGGAGCGATCCTTGCTCATATAGGAGGAAAGTTTTGGCAAGCAAACTGCGCGAGCGAAAGCCTATGAAATATCCTTTTCGCGTCATCGTGAGACGGGTTTGCGTTGCTTGTCTTGGGTTACATGGCAGCGCTTTGCTGGAACTCCAAGAAAACAGAGTGGCACAGCGCGACCAATGGTGGCCGAGAGAGGAAGGTGCAGCATGGATATTGAGTAACTCTTCATCTTGCCTTCTCAAAGAGGGTTCATGAGCAAAGCTTCACCAATGCTAGCGCGATGTCGTGATGGTCGTGCGCAATCGCGTTGTGCCTAAATGAACTTGGCAGCCTGATCATCACTACCCAAGATTGCCCCGCTCGGAGAGAGCAACAGAGAGCGTACAGTTATGCATGGGGAGGCTCTTTGCGCTAGATCAAAACGCCTGCAAGGAAAAAGAGATGGAATTGATGGGGAAGGATGCGAAATGGTTGAATACTCGACTCGGTTGCACCACATGAGATACTCACAATATTCGTTAGCCAAGCCTCACTAAGTGACTTGGTACCTTTGTAAATCCATGGCAGAGGATTCAAATGATGGCGCGACCCAGGGGAAGAATGATGATAGGATGCGAAGAGATAAGAATCAGCTTCCAAGACCGCCCAGACAGTTCTCATACATCACAGAGTTGTTGGTGTACTCGCGTGGGCATCATTGTACCCGAACTGAGGGCAAAAGGGCTGCTAGGTATGCCATCTCATTTTGAAGTTGGTTTCGTCACAAAATCTTACTACGGAACTAGTAGCTTTACGGTGCTTCCTCAACCTTGGAAGCCAACGACGGCGTTGATCACGTGCCTGGCCTTGCACTTCTTAGTAGCGCGACACCTTTCTTCGTCTCAAAACGTTTCCATCCCTTAAAGGTATACCATCTGACTCTTTCAAGAAATTGATGTCTCATTTGCTCACTGCATAAACTCCGAGTCAAGGCAGAGATCTTACCTGTACTTTGTATAGAAGCGGCTCTCCATCGACTGTACATAGTCTCTCAGTACCAGACTGATTTGAGGCCTTCCTTCTTCGAGTATATCCGCGTAGACTTCCTATAATTCCCCAATCAAAGTCAAATTAATAACATGTTAGAAGCGGCGCGTTCCTTGAAAACGGCCTCCTAGCCCTACCGGACAATCTCTGAGATTCTCTAGGTACTTCCCTCTGACATGAAGCCAATTTTAAAGCTCAGTGTACACGCAACTTGTACAGAATACACGTTAATCTGCCCGAGAAGTGGTTGAAATTAGTCGAGGCGCAAACATCTCACACATGTGCATTCGTAACATTTCTGGGAGCGGATCATCTACAATAGTGATGCCGTCTTGATTGGGATCTTGCTTGCGTATGACGAATTCGCGATCCTCTTTCTCGAACTACTGGTTCTTAGTGTGTTTATGTGCTATTTGACGATCCCAACTAGACTTTGGACCTCGTTTGTTCGGCAGAACAATAGCTGGAAAGCGTGTGATATCCCCCCATCTTGGAATTAATCATAGCATTGGAGCAGGTGAGCGGCGTACTCTTCATTTACAAAACCGAATTGCATGATTTTCACTTTTATTGTGCAGGAAAACAAAATCACCCAGGGGATTTGGGGTGAACGCGAGCGAAGCAAGCTCGTGAGGAGGTTGGTAAATAGATTGCGCCAGTCCTCCACGTCCGTCACAATAACTCCTTCATAGCTTGCGGGTTGATTGTTGCGTCATAATGTGTGTGGTAATCTATAACGCCATCATTCACTTCACTTTGTTCGGAGCAAAGCTTAAAATTGCTTATTATATCGCGTCAGCACAACATGTAAAGCAAAAGATAACTCTATCACCACTTCAAGCAAGAGGTATTATATAGACTGTCACACAACAGCTCGAGGATCGGTTGCAGCGACGAAACGGCATTAGATTAGCAAGCGAAACTTTTTCTAGAATCGTGAGGATTAGTTTAGTTGTGGAAAAATTGTGAGCGCCCCTAACTGTGTAGAATGTGGGAGTCAGCCCATGAGCATTGAGAGTAGCTCCATGCGGCCAAGAAGTCGATATAGATAGAACACGTCCGCATCTAAGGCCGCATGCTTATAGGTTAAGCTCTCGAAATAGAGCTCAGCTGAATGAGTTACCATTGGGTACGGATAGATGAGCTGTAGTACGGGCGCTGTTTTCTACTGTGGATGAAGAAAAAAGTCGCTATATGAGCATTGTGGTTGACAGTATATGAAGAGGAGATTGGGTTGTATAACTTAAACATTTCCTTTTCTCCACATGCCGCTAGCCACTTGGTAACATTAATATTGCTTCTCATGGCGAATAAGTCGTTTCCTTGTCAGCTGCAGGCTTCTCCTGATTGATCTCCACGCCGACTGCTAAGCTCATTGCTGCCACTACCGTCGCCTAGGAGAGTTGAAACGCAGGAGAGAGAGAGCAATTTAAGTCGCTTTTGGGAAGGAACTATCCATAATGCATTCACAAAAGATTTTCGTCCTTCCGGATCAATTCACAACAGCCTTATGTATCTTTGTTGAACGCTGTGTTCACAGCCCCATTCTGATTTACAATTTTACACACGCTCTAGCAAAAGTGATATAAAAGCTAAATCCAGTCAACTAATGGTTGAGCAGCTAATTCTATTTATGTCATATCTTTGGCTCTAGGTTGTTGGGCACGAAAAAAGGAAAACCGGAAGTCGGGTTACATCTGCAATCACCACGTACCTACATGCATCGTTAGATGCGCAATCTAGTCTCCTGAAGTACCGGGGAACTTCTTCCCATGCAAAATACTGTGACATCCGGCTGTTTAGCGTCTCTGCATGCCGTTTGGTTTTGGGCACATTAAAGCGAGGCTAGCGTGCCCCTCGCGCGATCAGCTCGTTCACAACACCACCATCTCCACCCTCCACAACATCAGACAAACACCAACATTTTCGCCCGCGTTTCATTTTATCTTTTAGCTCATACTGCGTCAGACGGCAGATGTTGCGAGGCGTATGCTGTACGCCCCGGGTCAGCACGAACGACGCCTCGGGTCGGATGGTCATCCTTGCATACAGGAAATCGACTGTCACGCGTACTCGCCTTTCTCTTCCTCCTCAGCCTCCTGGGATCCCTCCTATCACACAGCATGTTGCCACTCCAAGAAAAACCAAAGGATTGTCAGCTTGCTGCATGGGCTGAGATCAACCCGGGTCCTGGGTCCAACTATGCTGCCACTGCACATCAAGGCATCTTCCGGGATGCGTACCTAGATATCTAGAGATGCTCAGCCACCTCGTCGCTAATTTGCTTACATTTTGTTAGGCATTCAGCCTTATGCTTGCTAGATGATGCACGGCGGGCCTCGAGGAACGGCCCGGATGGTGTGAAGCATAGACGTAAGCTAGATAACAACCCCACCTGCTCATACTTTTGAATCACCAGTCTTTGCTTGTACACTTTAGTGTGTCTAAATTTGCAAGAGGCGTTCAGTTAATTTCTTTCGGGTTAAGTACAACATTACCTAAGAGAGAGCAAGACGTACGAAACATGGTGAGATAAGGGGGCACTTCAGACCCTCCGACTCGCTAAGCTGACATTCAGTCAGTCTATCCGCATGGCATTGATTTTAAGCCACACTCATAATATTCACACCTTTGATGGTCTTCACACCAATTAGATAATTGAGTTTGTTTTAGTGCAAAGAGTTGGGATGTGAAGACAACTTGATGTACGAGTGCTCTTATCTTATCGTGCGCGCAGTCATATGACTTCGCCCTATATTCTAGTTCATTTCAACTGCAGCCTCAAATGCTTTTTACTGGGCCTAGTCTATGCATGGCGCACCATCATCAGATTTCAATTGCATGTAGGCTCAGCATCCGATTGTGGCACGGCTCGATAACACATTTTCTGTGCTCGAATCAAGACCAGAAGATTGACAGAGCGACTGTCCGCTGAAAAGCCCCTCTCAGAAATGCTCGATGCTGCGCCACATACCAAAGGAATCGGTCCAACTGTTTGTCGCCTTATCATTTCTGCCGGGATTAGGTATGCGCTTCCAGCTATGTCTCAATGTATGCAATTGACTGCTGTGATAATTTACGCCCTGATAGCATAGACACTAACCGAGCAACATTCTTGTTTCAGGATCTCAGACGAGCGTAAAGCATCTGTCCCCACACCTACTTGTCAGAGATGGCGTTCACGATCAACGTACCCAGACAGGTATGGGCATCATGACTGGTCACAAACAGTATGCCAATCACCCACCAACAGGTTTGGACCCAACTCCATGCACCAAGCTGGAACGCACGAAAACATCTCCTTGCTGCTATAGAAAGACGTCTCTCTCCTGAGTACTCCATCATTAACTTTGTCTTTACAAGCCTTCATTATGTCAACAGAATACTCTCAAAAATTTATTGTACCCCAGTTCGATGCTAGCTCGCCACCTGCTGAAGATGCATCGCTCAAGACTGTCGCTCAACTGATCGACTTCAATGCACAACATAACCCCAACTATTTGTTCTGTCTTCAGGCAGAAAAGCCTCTGGATGGTGTTAAGGATCCCCCTCTTCTCCGAATTACACATAAGTCATTTCAGGCCATGATCCTGAGTTGCCAAACTTGGGTACAAGAACACATCAAAGAAATTCGACTACCCATGAAGGACGAAACAGGTCACATCGTTAAAGGTGCTCCGATTGGCTTACTTCTGGACAGCGATATTGGTCTGCTCGTTTATCTCTTCGCCTTAGTAGGCCTCGGTGTTCCTGTTAGTTCTTCTCAAAAACTTCATCTGGAAAGCAAAAAGCTAAAATCTACAGGTACTTCTGCTCTCAACAAGACTCAGCCCATCTGCAGTACAGTCACTGCTTGCCAAAACCTCCTGCCGTGCAATTCTCGTATCACCTCGACATATCGGCGCCGCAACGGAGGCTTTGAAGCTGTACCAGGCAAACGAAGAGTCCCCAGTCTCATATGCGCAAGCCCCGTACCGCACTTTTACGAAGCCTTCTTCTACCACTGGACGGCGTAGTCTACTCGAAAATGCAAGCAGCTATGATTTTCAGCATGCGCATGGTCACAAAGGGCGTATGTTGCAAAGCTCCTGGCACCATGATCAACAACTTCCACCAGAGACCTCACAAGTCGCCACCAAATATCACTACAGTACTGATACAGATCGTAACGTGATTATCTTCCATTCATCTGGCACGACGGGTTTACCGAAAGCAATACCTCAGGCCCACCGCTATCTGATGGCCTATGCACCGCTATCCAGCTTCGAGTCAGACAGTTCCGACTACATCGTAAACGAACAAAAGATGGCCTTTTCCACGCTTCCATTGTTTCACTGCTTTGGGTTAATGGCTCCTATGCTGTCGCTATCCATTGGCAAACCATTTGCAATACCTCCATCTGGCTTCATCTCTACTGCTTGGTCTACCGTAAAGTTCATGTCCATGGTTGCTGCTAGCACGCTCATGGTTGTTCCTTCCATTTTACAAGACATTGTGGAGCTACCAAGCGATCAAGGGATCGACGCTTTGAAACCTCTCCAGTATATCGCCTGTGGCGGAGGAGCACTGAGCCCCTCCGTTGGTGAGAAACTCGTTGCAGTAGGCGTCAAAATTATCAATGGCTTTGGTGGCACCGAAGTGGGCAGCCTAGGTATTCTTCAGCCACCTGGGCCCGACAGGGACTGGAAGTGCTTTCGTCTGCGCCAAGATCTAGGTTGCACTATCAAAGAGATTGCACCAGCTCAGCCAGGAGGAATCCCACGCTACAGGATCTCTGTTCGGCCCCCTGGGTGGACTGAAGATTTTGAGATTAGCGATTTCTTTGTCACGAGCCCGAAGAGGCCTGCCCAGGATTTTCAACCGATCGCACGCGCCGACGATGTCTTGGTCTTGAAAACAGGCGAAAAGGTTCAACCACATATTCTGGAGACAATGTTGTCTGATCGTGCCGATATCCGGGCTGCACTTGCCTTTGGGGACGGCCAGTTTGAGATTGGAGTGATTATTGAGCCAGCTCACTTGTTATCTTCTCTCGGGATTGAAGAGTTCAAGGATGCGGTATGGCCTACGATTGTTGAAGCCGGAAAAGTTATGGATGCACATGCGCGAGTATCGTGCCGCGAAGCAGTTTTGATCCTAGCACCAGGCCAAATGTTTCCAAGATCTGCTAAAGGGTCTGTTCTACGCAAGACAGCCTACGAAGATTTTCGCGAGGAAATCGAAGCGGTGTACAGTCGACTTGAACCTCCCTCAAATTCAATTGTAGAGAAAATAACGAATCAGGCTCAATCCCTCCGACAGCTTCCTAGTCCAACAGCCGCGCAAGTCAACGGCATCACGAACACTCATCATGCGAATGGGTGTGTTGTATCCACTGTCTCGCAAAGAGAGATCGATCGAATGGTGACTGACATAGCGGCCCATCTTTGGCAACCCGACGATCAGATTAGAGGCCGGGGAGATGCAAGTCAAGACATCCCTGATTTTCTCAGCGGCAACATCGAGCAGAAGTTACTGGAATATGTCCAAACCCACATCTGGAAGCCGCACGCTGGTCCACTAAACAATACTGAAGATCTCTTCGAGCTCGGTATGGACTCTTTGCAAGCCGTGCAGCTTCGCCGCTTCCTGATCGCCCAAATTTCCCAATCGAAAGATCCCAGGGCTACTGCGGTCAATATCCCAAAAGATATTTTGTACACACATTCGTCTATCGCTAAGATTGCCGCGTACCTGCTTGGTAGAACGATCTTACCGAAGTTGAAGCAAGAGAACAATGTCTTCCAGTCTTTGCTAGAACAATATGTGTCCCATTCACGGCTTCCAAAACCAGTGGGTATCCCGGGCGGCAGCACCGTCCTGCTCACTGGCGGTACTGGAGCTCTTGGATGTCACCTTCTTTCCCAATTGGCTACAGTCACACCTATTGACCGCATCATATGTCTCAACCGACAAAACACCAACGGCACGAATCCTTACGCGCGACAGTTCAAATCATGCAAGGACAAGGGCGCACATATTCCTCTCTCCATAATAGACAAAGTCGAGATACTCGAGACAAACACATCACTACCCTATCTTGGCCTCTCTCAGCCAGTATACTGGGGACTCGCCTCTACTGTGACACATATCATTCACAATGCCTGGCCGGTAGATTTTAAGCGTTCTGTAACGTCATTTGAGTCCCAATTCAATATCATGGCCAATTTGCTTGATCTCGCGCGAGATACGGGAAATTCGCCACAATTTATGTTCGTGTCTTCCATCGCCGTTGTTGCACAGTACAGCAACAACACAAATAGCAATGCAAATTCAACAGTCGTCCCAGAAGTACCCTTCCAACCACACTGGCCAGCCCCTACAATGGGCTACGGCCAAGCAAAACTTGTGTGCGAAAAGATGCTTGAGCGTGCCGTTGATGATGGCATCGTCGACGGAGTTATTGTGCGGTGCGGCCAGATCTCTGGCTCTATGAGCAATGGATATTGGAATTCGTCTGAGTATTTCCCTACACTTATTAGGAACTCTAAACGTGTTGGAGCATTGCCAAATCTGGATGGTGTAAGTAAACATCACATCATCATAACAATGAATAGATAGTAACTGAAAGCAACAGACCATCTCCTGGCTACCCCTCGAAGCCACCGCCTCCACCCTCGTAGACCTTCTCCATGTTCCATCGAGGAGGCTCGTCTATCATGTCGAGAACCCCGCACGTCAGTCATGGTCCTCCGTACTGGCACCCCTCTCCAAAGCTCTCGGTCTTCCTATGACGTATTTTGAGGACTGGCTGGAGCGTGTAGAGAGACTTGAAGGTGATACCACGACATTGCATGACTTTTTCGAAAAGGATTTCAGGCATGTGGGTCTCGGACGTTTGTATATGGATACTACGGGCGCAAAGAGCGATTCGGCGAGCTTGGGTGGTGCGAGCATAGTGAGCAAAGAAGTTGTGCGGAAGTATGCTGTGAGTTGTGTTGGATGATTCGGCACGTAACATATCATATGGAGAGGTGAATAAAGGCCGCCGAATTACGGGGTTTCCAAGCACGTTTGGTCAATGATAATATACTACCGGTCTTTTTCTAGAAGCTCGTCTTACCCAGCAATATACACCTTCCATGTTTATAAGCGTGTTGAATCAGCTCCTGACACATTCCTGATATACAGTAGCCTTCTTATGTATTTGCTAAAGCGGGTGCCTGTCGGGATTACGCGTGCCCAGGAGGGGATTGAACTGCCTTCGAAGACTTCACCTGGTTTTAACTACTTTCAACTGCTTTCGCCTGCCTTTATCTGCCTTCATCCGCCTTTTACTATCTTCACCTGCTTACCTTTGCCTGCCACAACGGGCGCAGCTCCAACGGCTTACGCATAAACATGCCTCCCACTCCCTATCTTCAACCACAACTCTCAAAGCAAACTCGGCTACTAACTCTCTATTTGAACTCTTATAGCTTCAGTTATCATAAAATTTACTGGAAACATTAACATGAGTCAGAACTTCCACTTCATCGGTCGATGACCTCCATGTAAGTTCACTGTTGATACACCCACACTGCACTTTACTGTCCCCCATCTATTCTCTGGCCTCTATTCTTGATTCGCCATCCCACACAAGATTAATCAAACAATTCCTCCAGGACACTCAGTACCGTGGACTAGTCTCTATATCTTTATAGCCCAAGTCTCCAACGACGCCCAGGCCTGCGCCTACATCGGCGGAACCTTCTGCCAAGACCAGATATATGGCGACCTCCACTAAACCAATATCTGCACCGTCATTAGCGGTAACAGGCACGACGAGAAGTGCACCATCTCCATCATCATCGTCTCCAACGATACGTACAGCCAGGGTAGAGGTGTGCTCGCCCGAGATCAGTCAATCATTGACCCGGAGTTCATCGCTCCAGAAGTCGTGAGGGTGTCATTGGCGGGACCTAGGTCAACGGCCAATGTACTCTGCACGGTTAGCCGAGCGCGGAACTATTGGTTGAGGCGAAGCCTAAGCTATGGTTGCTGGATTCGATGTCTGATCAGGATACTTTGGAGGAATGGCTGGTAAATGAACCAGACTGAGACTTTCGATTGAGGACCCTGTTATTTTTCGAGTACACAGTGATTATTCCTTGTTTTGGGATACAGACGGTGGCATCTACCCGGGTTGTAGAGCGGATGAGGGAGAGAATCTATAGCGCAACAAGCGATGATGCCATCTGAACACACTTCAAAAATACTGCTTGTGAAATTTTTGACGTTGGTGATGAAGTTTTTTGCGTAGCTCATCCTGTCGATTACAATACCACTTTCTTGCTAGTTAATCGGTTGTCTTGCCAGACCTACTACATCCTGTTGTCTCCATTATGCTTTGTGGAACCCCCAGAAACCTATGGAGATACTCGGTTCATGCTTAAATCTGGTACAAAGTCAACGGTTATCTGCGCAAAAGGAATGGAATGCAAATTTCTTTGTTTCTGACCGTTCACAGATCTTCAGGACATCACATAAATATTAGCAAGAGGTCAACGGGAGTACGGTAAATGTGCGACATACTATTGTATGTGCTAAAAAGGACTACATAGTTTTGAAAAATGACAAAAATTGTTAATTGCAAGCCGAACATGTAATTGCATAAAAACGCTCTTTTATATGCCTAGTGAGTTAATGCACGGTTGCGAGGTCACATATTACGCCACTGGTGATGCATCAAATACACTCGTTGCTGCTTAGTCAAATACCAGATTAACCTTTTTATGTAAGACTATGGTCCCATGTTTACTCAAATCAAGGCTATTATATTCGTGAGCAAGGCTCATATTGAGAAGCATGTTGTAGTTCTGGAAGGCGGGGTTTCTCGTAACTAAGTATAAGACTATAGAGGCTTGAGTCACATCGGCTATCGTGATTGGGTACAAGACAGCAGAGTGATCATACTCTGCTGCATACCCGCTATTCCTCTTGGCTCGCCGGCCACACTCGATTGGGGGCCAAGAAGGCAGAATTTGAGGCGCAGTGCAGTTGTCTTCTCAGCCCAGTTTCAGCCCTCATATACCTAGGCAAACTCAGCTGCTGTGCTTCACGGCAAGTTGCCTTTTGCGTCAAATTCTTCGCGTCGCGTCCTATTGACTCAGTTTTCCTCACACCGGACTCTCGCACACTATTATTTGGCTGTTTCTGCCTTTCCTAGGTTAGATAAATGATATGGACCCCATCTCCATCGTCACGATCGTTGGTGCTGCAGGCGGCCTCGCGATCAAATGTGGCAAGGTCATCCATACTCTTTATGAGCTAATGGAAAAACACAAACACGCTGAGATAACGATCATGTCCATCATTCAAGAGTGCCGTACTATCGAGCTCGCGTGGTCGCGCATCGGGCGTTGGGCAGCAAACGGCCTCGACGATTACGATGACGAGCAACTTGGTGAACGGCTACAACTTTCGCTCTACTCTGGACAGCTAGTCATGGCCGAGCTTGAAAAAGACTTGACCTCGTTTCATGGAAAATCTCAACACAGCAAATTTCGGCGGAAAGCGAAGATTGTCTGGAGTGAGCATCTACTCCAGGACCATCAAAACCGACTCCGTGGCCAGGTCTGCGCCATGATCCTCTTGCTTGATGTCATTCAGTTGTGAGTTGCCAAGCGCCTTAAGACGACATGGACTCACAATGGTTAGACCCTCTAGATCAGATCGAGCGGACTTACTATCGATCAAAGAACCGGTATTTCGCAGCGCTGATGACAGTGTACGAAGCATTGTACCTTCAAGGCTCTCTCGCGTGGAAAACGATGCATCAAGTTTTTGTAGCTCCGAAGGTGAAGAGCTCTGGTACATTCCCTTCGCCTTTGAAAACCAACTCTTCACTTCGAATGTGTACAAGCGGAACTTTAGAGTACCGCAGATCCGAAATCTCCATCAGAATGTTAGGATAGAGAGCTCGTGCCATAATTCACTTGCTACGCCGGTCGTTATTAAAGATGCTGCATCCAGCGGTATTCTACAGGGAGAATGCACTGTAGAAGATAGCTTAACTCAGGATCCCAATGTACTTCCAGACATACGACACTCACGGAATCAAGGCGAATTAGAAATTATTAGCGACCACATGCTTGTCTCAGCTATACCTCCTGATACTTTACCCTACTTGGACGATATTCACCCCAAAGACAACACAATCGAACCCGCATCCCTAATATCTTCAGATTCACGAAATGAGGGAGGGTCAGGAGGCATGAGCGAACACACGCTTGTCTCAGCTATACCTCCTGATACATTACCTTGCTTTGAAGATGTCCGGCCCAGCGACAACCCAATCGCATTCGCGTCTCCAGTATCTTCAGACTCGGGCCCTATCAGACTGCTCAATATCAACAACCCGACCCCAAATGAGATACGCGTTCAAGGAAGCTCTTTGATGCCTATGAGCATCAAGAGGAAACCTGTCGCCTTGGCTCATAACGTGCTACAAGCATTACAATCTACTCACCCTACATCATCTCAGAAAGGGACGGCCAGACGAGGAAATCCGAAAACAACTTGCCAACATAAATCTTTAGTGAAAATTGATCATCTAGAGTCATTCCTTGATCTGTTCATCACACCCCAAGAAAGTCAAAACGTTGTTGCGCTTAAAGCCATTCAACATTTGGAGTTTCGGAGACTCGTCGCACCAACTGTCTGCACCCACTGCATCTTCACGAACTCAGATATCGGCATGATGTTTCAGAAGATAGCAGAGCAGGAAATTTCCCTCTTTAGCACCATCATGCAGACAGCTGCCTTCACATATGGCTCGCAAGTCCTTAGGGAGCTGGTTGAGTCATTCACAGCAGCCGAACATGAGACCCCGAGGATTGCATACTTGTCGACACAACACAGCGCAATCACGTTAACGCACTGGACTAACAAGATTCTCGAGGATCCCGAGGTATATTGGGCAGCGGCCCATCGCGACGAAGCGGTTGCCGCCAACATGTTGCGCGGGCCTCCTACGGCTTTACAACTTGCATGTCTCACAAAAAGGTTCAACGTGGTAGAGTACCTACTCACTAATGGACTACCTACCTTCACTTCTGACTGGACTGTTAATCCATTCATTCTCGCAACAAAGCGACGATGTAGGCCCATCTTGGAACTCTTTTTCAAGCTTGCACATTCCACAATTACCGAAAGTATCAAAAATCTGGCTCTCATAATGGTTGTGAATCAGGACTGTATTCTTTCCGAAGGATGGATGGGCCCTAACCAAAACGAGAACAAACGCTGCGGTGAGGATGTAAACATCGTTTCTCTGCTGCTAACTCACGGTGCGAATCCCAACGTGAGAGACAAGCACGGCATATCTGTGCTAAGATTGGCTATCAGATCTGGATACAACTCGAACCAATGGAGTTTACAGATTGTGGACATATTGCTACGAAAAGGTGCAATTTTCGGGTTGCAAGAACAAGTTGACGTTCAGGCCGGTCCACAAGCGTTTCATCCAATCATACGACGGCATAAGTTGGACCGAATTCATCCTCTTAGCGACACCAGTCTCTCCTCCGAAGTTTGTAAAAACACCAACCACAAACTCTTTCGGCTCTGGAAAACTCGTACGAATATCACCGTTGATACTTTGTTGTAGGATTGTCCCATGTACTGCATGTTATCACATCTGAGGAGATTAACAGGGATGAGAGGGTACCTGGCCAAGGTATGGCTAGCGGATAAAGTAGGGCTTTGTAACATTAGATTAATCCCCCTGCGCTCTTCCTAAAAAATTTGGGGTGTTCTGTGTATTCATCCCGGACGTGAGGTTATGAAGTACTTACCTGTCCTTCAAATTGTACCATTATCTGCACTGCAACGTCGCTGCTCGGTCTAGGACATAGTTGAAAATCTAGGAATCTAGACAGACTGGGCCTTGAATACTAGCAGTCACTTGACAGCTAAGTTGGGTCATGAACTAATACTAGAGCGAGAACCTCCATTCACTGGCATTATAGTCAACCAATCAGCAATGAGCGACGCCGATATGTCACCGCCAAGCCATGAACACCACCTACGACATTCAACGTCGCAGAATCTCGAATCTCAAGAACCCCCCCATCAACTCCCAAAAGATCCTCTAAACCGTCCACCCTCGTTGTTAACACCTCGCCCAAAAATAACACTAACTCCCTCAAAATGTCGTCCCCGTTTGCAACCTCCTCATCCCTTTCAAACTCTCCATTGATACCCATCCCAACGCGCCGAAAATCACGCGTTTCAGCAGAGCACACATTGACACGTGTCCGAGAGAACCAGCGCCGACATCGCGCACGAAGGAGAGATTACATCCAGACTTTGGAGATCCAACTTGCGGAAACGGAGTTGCAGCTGGAAGCTGCTCGTCAGGAGATCGATATGCTTAGAATGGAGCGTGAATTTAGCAGAAGAGAAAAGAGCGGGTGTGGGGGGATACGAGATGGTAGTATAGGCTTCGTAATAGGTTCGAGGGAGAGTGTTAGATGGGAGAATGGAATGGCCAGTGAAGAGGCGAGAGGTATAAATAAGCAGTCAACGCTAAGCTATTTGGCGTTACAGCAAGAGATGGATGAGGATTCGGGAATAGGACTTGAAAGGGACTATACTAGTCTGGCACCAGCTCCAGCTTCACCATCAGGATTCACACCAGCATCGTCATTATCAATATCGACGCCAAATGCGACACCATCACTACCTCTACTCCTCGACGATATCCACGACTCCGAGTGCCTTTCCGTAGACACACCCACCGGTCCGCCACCATGCTGCACCGACGCCGACGCCACTACATTTCTCCCTGAAATCGCAGCCGACTCTTCACTGTCTCCCTCTTCTTCTCCGCCAACAGCATATCAGTTCCCCTCAGAGCAAACCCCGGCCCCCAACCCAGAGTGCCAAACCTGCGCCCTCCGTCCGCTCCCGTCCCCCACCGAATCCACAACCCTCTGCAGCCAAGCCTACATGTTGATCTCGCAGCAAAACTTCCGCCAAATCGACACGGGCACTATTCGCATGTGGCTGTGGCAGGGGTACCGAAGCGCGGTGAAGAAGGGCGAGGGGTGCCGAGTGGAGAATGGCGTGTTGTTGAGTTTGCTGAATTTTATCAGCGGAGAGCTGTGAGGTTGTTGATGATTGCATATCTGCGGTCGCACACCAATCGACTCCATTATGGTACTATATTAAAGGCGCAGTTCGCCCGCACCAGCTCCATCACCATCCCAGCTTCTAAGTGTAGCGCAGCGATAGCATGAATCGAGCAGTACTGTAGACAGCTTAAACAGCGCGTCTGATTCTGGATCTAGCCAGTGCAAGATTTGCGAATCCACATGGGAAATGTCCTAGAATGGCCCGACGGGATGCGTCTGAATCCGAGTTTAATGCAGGGGGAGGGCCACTGTCGCTTTAGTTCTATCGTTTCGTCAGGTGCAAGCATGACAACAGGAAGATAGCAATGGAAGGAGAGGGCATCTGGATTTATTGGGAAGGAGAGGCAGTTTGGTGCATCCTACGTGCATGCCGTGTAGGGCAAAGGGGATGTGGCGGACTGGTGAAGTGGAGTGGTGGAGACCTGAGTCGAGGACGACACGGTATCCGCAATAGATACCCATCCATAGATTCGATTCATCGATGACACAGGCGCAGGGTCGAGATGTTCGCAGTCGTTAATCGTCGTTATCATTGATAGAGTCAAGTCGCCCAAAGTCGTCACACCAGCCTATCTAATCCAGTAATAACACCATTGCTCGCTCGCTGGAACGCTTCCATGCATCCCATCCCATCCCATCCCAATAAGTCCGTACCCACCCATCCCAATATGTTTATACCCACCTCTACATCCCCACACAGCGTTCCTAACGCCACGGTTGCTCCACAATCGGATATCTCCTCCCGCTCGACCCTTCCTGCACCCCACTAACATACCTATGCGTCCTATCCCTAGCCCTCTCCCTATCACCCCTATCCCCCCTGTCCCCTCTATCCCTCGACCTGTCACCGCGTTCCCGCTCATCCCGCTCATCCCACTCATCCTTCACGCGATCATGACTGCGTGTCGTTCTCCCACTCTCACTCCGTTCTCGACCCTCCCTATCTCTCTCACGATCCCTTTCCCTAGGGTGTTCCTCGCTCTTCCTCCTCCTGTTGTGACTCCTCGAATCGTCTCTACCCCTATCCCTATCTCTGTCCCTATCTCTATCCCTCTCTCTCTCCCTCTCTCGTTCCCGCTCCCTCGGGTAGGGCACCTCATGTTCCCTCACATATGGCAACTCAGGCTCCCTCGGAATCGTGACATGCCTTACATTCGGACTCCCAGAGATTCTATAACCCCCCCTCGTCGGCATGGCCGGTCTCCTGTCCGCATAATAATTCTGTGCCTGCAGCTGTGCTACATGGGTTGCGAACATTGGAGATCTACTCGGTCCGAAGGCCGGGGCTAGGGGATCAGGTTTTAGAGAGCGGTCGTCAGGCGGCGCGTCGTGCGAGAACCGTCGTCCTTCGTGGTATTTGGGGAAGTAATCAGGGGGAGATGTGGGAGGATCGTGAGAGCGGCGATGCCGTAGAACAGGTGTCCTATGCCGAGAGGAAGGACCATCAGAGTCAGACTCTGAGTCGGTTGTTGAGAGGGAGTCTTCTCGCCGCGGGGGATGCGGACGTTTGTGTGATAAGTATCGGGGAACAGGCGGCGGAGCGGTAGCAATAGGTGTTGCGTCTTCGTCTGAATAGTCGTCTTCGTGGCGACCAGGGATGTTCTTCCTCCTGTTGAATGGGTTCAGCATGTGTCTGACGCTTGACGCAACCAACCGCCCACGCCCTTCAGCATGGGCTCTGGGCTGTTTTGTGAATGCTGGCTGTGTCGAGAAATGTCGTACAATCGGCGGCCGCTTGCGATACAGCGGATCTTCAAAGTACCTGGCAGCTCCGTGTCGTTCATCGGCAGATCCTTCCCCAGACAGCTCACTTGACGTCCTCGGAGCCGCATCGTCCACCTCGACTCTCACACGGGGCGTGCCCATTTTCTCCGACATATCGTCCTCGGCCTCCTTCTTCAGCCGCTGTGCAACTCCATCATACCACTTCTCCATGGCCTCATCTGGATGGTCAGGAAAACACTCCTTGGGCAGTATCTTGGGGAACAAGTTCCCCGTCTCCGGATCCACGATATCGAACAGCGTAACCGCCTTCTGCAGGAAGGGTACATGTTCTTCCGGTCCAAGCAATAGCTGGACCGTCTGCCACGTCACAAAGCCCTTCTGTTTCAGCGCGGGCACCGTAGGCGTCCCGTATCCCTCGTCGTCGGGCGTAGGCTGCAAACTGTGGAGGGCGCCAAGGGAGCGATATATGAAGGAGAGGGAGGAGGCCGGTGTGTCGACGAAGAGCACGTCGTAGTCGCCGCCGACGGCGCGGTAGAAGGCGGCGAGCTGTGCTGGCGTGATGTCGGACGAGTCGGTGGGGTAAAACTGCTTGCTCTAGATAGTCGACGTCTCAGTATCTATTCCGAGCGGAGCCAGGAGACGGCAGCGAGAACCCGGTATAGGTAAGTCTGCGCGCGCACTCACAATAACACCCCCCAAGCCCCTCAGCAAACGATCCAACCGCGCAGTCCCGCACTTATCGTCCTTAATGAGGTATCCCCAATACTGATATGCCTCTTTACCCGCGGCAGCCTTTGCAAGCTGTTCTGCCTGCGCATGCGCGCGTGCTTGCGCTTCATGTGCGGCTGTTGTTTCCGCCGCCTCGGTAGTCATGGTGCAGTTGTGGGCGTGGTGGTGAGATGAACAAAAGGTCGAGCATGTGTGGTGGGCTGGGCGCAAGGTCGGACCTGGCAGCGCGAGATGCGGTGCAAGTCGGGAATCGGAATTGTAATGGTAATACTGTGCACTCTTACGGGCGCACGTGTGGATGCCCTCGACGCATATATGTACAATGTTCAGCAGGCAGATGACTGGCGCCCTGCGCCTCACTGGCTCAGGAACAGCTGTGTTGTTCAAAGTAAAGTGGTGAGTGGAGCCATAGACGTGGGGCGTTGGGGCGTCATAGCGGGCACGCGCCACGCGATCCTTGAATCATGGGCTGAGCAAATACGCCGTCAGGCAGCAATCTACTTTTGTGTGCGCAATACGCGTAAGAGCGATGCAAAGTAAACATGAAGGACCTCTGCTAAGCCTGTTGCCTTCACAGACCATGTTAGTTCACGAACAAGGCACAATCGTGAAGTATTCATCGTTATGTATTACAATCGTAGCTTCAATCGGAAATGCTAAACCCCAGAGATACCCAGGCAGTAGTATAACCGCAACAAGAGAGCATCAATGCTAGACGGCTAGACAATCACACCACCAACACCCGAATCCCTGCTACTTGAGAGTAGAATCTGTCATCCATGTGGAGAAGAGCTCTAGTGCCCATCCGGTCTTCCTTCTTTATATGAGAAAAGAGAGAAATCAGTGCTCAAGCAGTCTCAGGGATCCCTGCACAACCACGTTCTCAAGGATGGACCCCGGTGGGATGTCAATGGTGCTGCCTTCTGTGGCAACAATGATGACGGTACCCTTGCAAGTGACTCCGCGGCCAAGGTTGACGGCGCCGGTAATGGTCAAGTGGTCCAGTTCCACAATCTTGGGGATGGACGGGATGCGAGCCTGGAAGCTGGACACCTTCTTGAAGTCGCTGCCGAGCTTGATTAGGGGAGCCGGGCCGAAGCGGTTGGGATCCATCACAAGCTGGCCGTGCTGCAGGGTGTACAGATCTGACTTGACAAGCATGAGATCGGAGCAGGTCTTGACGGGCAAGAAGCGCCTCCTAGGTACGTTGACACCGTGGGCGTTGTGGAAGTGGCGAATGGCAGCACCGACAGCAGTCTCGAGCTGGAGAACAGACAGATCGGCCTCGCCCTTCTTGTCGGCGGGGATCGACTTGCCGTTGGGGATAATCTCCATGGCGAGCTCATTGCCCTCGACAACGCGCTTAACCGCATGCAGGTTCATCCAAATATTGTTGGTGTTGAAGTATTTGAACTTCTTGATCGACTTGAACTCGTTCACGTGCTCCTTGGGCACCTGGGCGATTTCGAGAAGACGAACTGAGCCCTCGTAGTCAATGATGGTTCCACCCTTGACATCGGCCTTGGTCTTGTCGGTCAACTCCATAATGTACTCAGACTTGGAGTCGACGAAGTGCTGGAGGATGCGGAGATCGACCACAGCGCCGAGGTTGTCAGCGTTGGAGAGGAAGACGATCTCAATGCCACGCTCAAGTAGCTTGTCGAGGATGCCAGAGTTGTACAAAGACTCGAAAACGTCACCGTGCCCCGGGGGGTACCAGTTGGCGTTGTCTGAATCGGCAGTTTTGGGAGCGGGGAGAAGCGAGTCCTTGAGCACACGAGGGTATTTTGACTGGTTGAAGGTGAGAATGTCAATGTTGTGACCCTCATATTTTTTGATGATGTTGGCGGTATCGGCATCGGTGTTGAACGAGTTCATGAGCACGAATGGCACATTTACGTCGTATGTGCGGTTGAGGTACTCGATCTGTCGGACTGACAGGTCGAGGAAGGACATGCCGTCACGGACCTCAATGACTGACTTGGGGCCAACGCAGCCCATGGATGTTCCAAGACCACCATTGAGCTTCACTACAGCCAGTTTGTTCAGGTATTCGACCGCCTCAGAGTTGGCTAGGTCCTCGTAGGCGACAACCTGCTCAGCCTTGGGAGGAGCAATTCGGCTCCACTCGATGGCGTTGCCCTTGGCCTTATCATTGAGGTATCGCCGGAAGAGAGCGAAGAAGTTGTCCATCTCTGTCTCGAAACGCTAGTGGGGTCGGTCAGTGCAGTCAAGGTCTAGAGCATGCGTGCTTGCTTACCTTCTTCTCGCTCGGATCCGTGACTGTGTCTGCGAGCTTGTTGAGGGCATTGCGCATCTGGGATGCAGCAACGTTGGTGGAGGTGTTCTCGAAAGCCTGCGAGACGTCCACTGTGTTAGCCGATCCCATTTTGAGAGTATCGAGAGTCACGACTGTCAGATGAGAAGTGAAGAAATCGGCCAGAGAAATCGGCAGTGATCTGGTACAGCCACACGGGGAAGCTGCAAGGGAAGTGCCTGGGAAGAGTAGGAGCTCCCACGAAGAATATTTTATGCATTGGCAAGCTGGGGTCGAAGTAAAGAAATCGCTAGTCTTTCAGTGAGATAGCCCGAGGTGAGTCCAGGTAGGAGCTTCTGCAGTAGGAGTGATTTCCAAATGGCAGCGGAAGCTATCACACCTCTTCTCCACCGAGACGGCAATCAGGGTGGTGAAGTGAGAAAGGACTTGGAAGAGAGGAAAGGGCCCCAGAGCGGGACGGTGCAATTGTGTGGAGTGAGGTAGTGCAGCTGCAAAGAGACTGCAGGAACAGGAAAGCTCAACTTACCACATGGGACTGCGACTTTCCGTGGTGGCGTGGGGAGAAGCCGCTGCTGTCAGGCCTCTCAGCGGCCGAGGGCTTGAGGTGCGAGGGCAGGGCGCGAGCGGCCATATTTGTGCGTTGTAGGGTATTTGGAAAGGGTGGTGTAGAGAGAACGCAGCTGGTTGTGTGGTGATTGTGGTTGTGGTTGACAAGATAAACAGCTGTGGTGACGAGGGACTGGCTTGTTTTCTTGCTAGATAGTTGGTCTGTGCGTAGCAGCGACGTGGGGCAGAGGCGAGAACGTGCTCGGCGTGGCAACGATCACAGGGTTTAAGGTGAGAGAGGTGAGTTTGAGTTTGGCGTCTCCTGCGTGAGAGAGAAGAGACGGTGTGAAGATGCGAGTGCGCTGGAGGCTGCCGCGTCCTTTATGTTCCCGCACAATGTTTATCCACTACAGCGTAATGAGAGAAAGCATCATCGCCCGCCAGACTTCCCCTTTCATCGCCCTCGCCGCCTCTGCAACCACTCCCTCGCTCCGAAATGCTCCTTTTTCGCCCTCACGCCTTCATGGATGGCGAAAATCTCTGCCCTCATTCCCCCGAGTGAGGCCATACAACCCACGATGCACAATTGTTGTTGGGAGCTGGATGTGGTGGCGGCCATAGCTCCTTCCCCGGCCGCAAGATTTTTATCGAACCCCTCGTTGCGGCACGAGCTCGCTAGACTGCTTTGAGCCGAGCCGACACAGGGTTCAGATGAAGCGGTCAGTCTGGCCCTCAACGACACTCAATAATTCGCCCAACATTTGCACCGGAAGGCACACCGTTGAGCTTGTGCAGCGCTACAGGCGGCATCCTGCAGTTTTGTCTCGCGGAGTGCGGCGATTGGGCTAGTTTGTGAATATCAACATTTGGCTTTGGTCCTTCTACTGAATAGTTACATGTGTCGAGTTGCAATGCCTCTCCAGAGGACTGGATCCGTGCGCGTCTGATTATCGATTCGATATATTGGTGTTACTTTTGAAGACTTCCGGGGTCCACGGAAGCAAACACTGGAAATACTGTCAAGAAGAAATGTTTACCGCCACTTGTTTACCCTGTGGCGTCTTATTCCTCCACGTGGGGCCCCTGCCCCAAGGAAGTGCTTCTTTTGTTTTGGACGGCCCACCCAGTACCATGGGAGAGCGCTCGAAGAAGACAGATATACTATGCAGGCAAGGAGATCGGCACCTCAACGGAATACCCAGATAGTGTCTATCAAGAGGACTGAGTAGCCAATTCGGATCCATGGACAGGTAATTCATCCACGTCTGGTACAGTACTACCAAAAGAAGACTTCGAACTTGTAGATCAAACTTCCGAAGTGGGTCTCATCCTTGTTGCATACTCCATATCATCACGTCCAGAGAAAATTCGTAAGGCAGGCAAGCAAATAAAGGAAGAAGTCAAGAGGATTCTGCTAGCCGTACAAAGTCCTAATGTATCTGGTAGCAGTACTCGTACCAAGTTTTTCGGACCCCTGCTTCTCTGCTTGGAGGTGATAATTCGTCGTAGATCAGTCGTCCGGAACTGTGGCTTTTTTTGAGAGGCAATAAGTCAGTTTGACGCTACCAAGTGATGTGCGTTTAAGGCCGCATTAGGCAGCGATTCGTCGGATTGAGCTATGGATGTACCAAAACATCATACTTTGACTGGGCGCAGGATTTCAATGGCTGGCGCATCTGCAAACGGAACCGCTATAGGCTTTGCGACTCGAAGTCGGATATACGACCCTTCATCGGCCTCAGTGAAGAATTTCTTGCGAAGTTGTTGCACGACCATTGTTGACAGTGACTCGAGTGTTTCGAATGAAGAGTTCGAGATAGCCTACGACTTGTCAGGCTTGTCAGGCTATTGCTGTATAAACTTCACTTACGTCTACCACCACAGTCTCGACTTTAGTGTAGTCATCAGCCCGTTCGGCGGCTATGCACTCAATCCACAAATTGACCACCACCGGCTGCTTCTGTTTCCTCTCATTGGAGTTGACGCCAATGATGCAAGGCACCCTAATATTCTGGAGGTAAAGTACAGTCGATGTTGACTTGTTAGGATATGAGATGGATTGACGAAATCCAGCACCATCCCCAAGCATACTGCCCTTGGGATAAAAGATATCAATCTCTACCGACGCAAGAGGAGCCTTATCAGCCGTGTGCAGCGCCCTCGTATGAAGATAAGCAGACATCTCGCCCGTCGTTGCATGGCCAATAGACTGGTTGCTGGCGATCAACGATCTGATCTCTTTGCTGAGAATGCCGTAGTGGACAGTGCTGCCATCGAGCGAATCTGCGGTAGCTGCCGATTGAAACGAGGAGCTCAAGGTAAGATCGACCGTCACGAGAGCCCGCTGCTCTTTTGGTCGACCCCAGGCGTCGACTCCGGCGTTTACTGTTACTTCGAGGTTTCGGACGTTGATTTTGTCGGTTACTTCGTGGGATGCGAATTGGGCTTCCCAGACAGCCTGCCGTATAAATTGTGGCATAGTAATGGATGTATAATACGTCGACGAAATGACAAGCGCGGTGTTGTATATGAGAAGTTCTAGAGATTGTTTTTGTTTCTGAACTCAAACGACCAAAAAGTGATTTCTTCGAGTGGCGAAAAGTAGAGGGGTAAAGAAGTTTAGAATTTCCCGAACCAGAGGTGACTTTGCATAGAGTCTGAATGAATGTCAATGGCTGTTCTAGCATTTGAATATTTTCACTGCAGGTGCATGTCTCACAACGAATATGTTGGTCTTCCTTTTTTCAGTGCAGGCTTTGAGATCTTTTTAGTGCAGTCTTCGAATGACAGTGGTATTGATTGAGAACAGGCTATCTAATTGGATCAGGGAGCCAAGTTGCAATTCTGAGTATACTATACCCAAACGGTAGAAATTGTGCGTCTAAGAAAAAGAGTGCAAAGCCCTTTTCAGGTTTGGCAAGCCTTGAATGCAGAGGGTGAGGTGACGCCCTTCAGCCCTATTGGCGCCTTTCCAAATCAGGAACTGCGGGCGGGGCAATCGACGAAACGAAAAGCTCGGCCTATGGAAACAGCTAGAAGCAAGGAAGCTGCGACCACAGCGCCAGCATTTATTTACCACACCACGACCCTTTCTCCAGCTTGCACCACACAATTATATCCTTCATACGCCTGAGCTATATACTCACACGCTCTCACTCTCTCACAATCTCACACTATGGCTGACGCGCTCAAAGCAGAGGGCAACAAGCTCTTTGCCGAGAAGAAGTTCGCCGAGTCCATGTAGGTCCCTTCCCCGCGGAGCCCGCCTCCGCCTCAACCTAGCGACATTCTCTACTAACAATTTGCAGCGACAAGTTCACAGAAGCCATCAAGCTCGACCCCTCAAATCACGTCCTCTACTCGAATCGATCTGGTGCTTTTGCTTCGCTGAAGGACTACCAGCACGCGCTCGACGATGCGAACAAGGTGGTGGAGATCAAGCCGGACTGGTCGAAAGGCTGGGCCCGCAAAGGAGCGGCGCTGCATGGAACCCAAGATCTAGGTAAGGATTGCACTTTGGTTTACAACGATGGCATCAGCCTCGAGTCGAAACACTCCACACTAAATTGGAGGCATCATTGATGTTTGCTACATTTTCTACATGAACATTAACCTCTCTACTTGGACTATAGTGTTAACAACATACAGTCGGTGCCACAGATGCTTTCGAGGAGGCCCTCAAACTCGACCCTAATAACGCACAAGCACGATCACAACTCAACTCAGTCAAGCGCGCGATCGAGGCCGAAGCCGAAGCCGATGGATTCGGCGGTGGCTCCGGCGGCCTTGGTGGCATGTTCAGCGACCCCCAGATGTTCCAGAAGCTCGCAAACAACCCCAAGACGGCACCTCTTCTCGCGGACAAGGATTTCATGGCCAAGTTACAGCGGCTGCAGACAAACCCGAACGATGTCGGATTGGAGATGCAGGACCCCAGGTTCCTGCAGGTCATGGGCGTGCTGCTGGGCATCGACATGCAGTTTGGTGCACCACCTGCAGGTGCTGGAGGAGATCAGAGCAGCAGCGGCGTAAAGGAAGAGGAGGATGAGGAGATGCCCGACCTACAGTCTGCGCCAAAATACGAGGAGAAGAAGGCGCCCGAGCCGGAACCCGAGCCAGAGGAGGATGAAGAGACCAAGGCAGCAAAGGAAGCCAAGGCACAGGCAGACGAGCTGAAGAAGAAGGGCACAGAGTTCTACAAGAAGAGGCAGTTTGACGAGGCTATCGAGCACTACACCAAAGCGTGGGAGCTCCACAAGGACATTGCATACAAGACGAACCTCGGAGCTGCCAAGTTCGAAAAGGGTGACTACGAGGGCGCCATTGAGGCGTGCAAGGAGGCCATCGAGTATGGTCGCGAGACTTATGCCGACTTCAAGATTATTGCCAAGGCATTTGCTCGCATCGGGACATCGTATGAGAAGTTGGGTGACCTTTCGAATGCAATAATCAACTACCAGAAGGCACAGACCGAGCACCGTACACCCGAAGTACTCGCCAAACTCAGAGCGGCGGAGAAGGCCAAAATCACCAAGGAGAAGGAGTCCTACATCAATCCCGAGGAAGCTGAGAAGGCTCGCGAATTGGGCAATGCCAAGTTCAAGGAGTCAGACTGGCCCGCCGCAGTCGACGCATACTCAGAGATGATAAAGCGTGCCCCTGACGACCCTCGCGGTTATTCTAACCGCGCGGCCTGCTTCATCAAGCTGCTGGAATTCCCTTCTGCAGTGCAAGACTGTGACATGGCAATTAAGAAGGACCCGAAGTTCATTCGTGCGTACTTAAGGAAGGCACAAGCATACTTCACCATGAAGGAGTACAACAAGTGCATCGACACCTGCACTGAGGCGACTGAACACGATGAGGGTGGTAAGAACGCTCGGGAAATCCAGCAGCAGGAGCAGAAGGCGTTGGCTGCACAGTACAGCGCTCGGGATGGCGAGACTGAGGAGGAGACCATGACGAGGATCCAGAGGGACCCCGAGGTAAGCTACTTATCAATATTAGTTCAGATGTTGGTGCTAATAATGAACAGATTGTCGGTATCCTCCAAGATCCCATCATGCAGAATATCCTACAACAGGCCAAGGACAACCCGGCCGCGCTGCAAGAACATCTCAAGAATGCTGAAATCCGGAAGAAGGTTCAAAAGCTAGTAGCAGCGGGCGTTGTGAGAATGGGTCGTTAAGTACAAACTTGTTACACATCTCGAGTCACGACACTGGAATGACGGACAATGGGGGCATTCGGAGGACAGGATGAGTGTAACTGGTGTTTACAAGGCGTATATTTACGAGCAAGCTGCATAGCGTGTACTGCCTTTCGGCGCAAATGGCGGAACACACGAGCCTCTAATAAATTCTTTAACACATTGCCATAAACCAATTTTCGAAATGATAACCCAGGATTTACCCAGCGCACTACCATCCAACAGACTAAAATTTGGTGAGCTGACTTTGTATCGTGTCATGTAAAGATTGCTCAGGCACTGTCCAATCACCTCATAGTATGTAGTAAACCCTGCTTGACCCTCATCGTCTGATATTGCATTCACGAGGTACTTTCTCGCAATATTCACCGACTCCCAAGCAATATGTACTTGCATCAAATTCACGATATCAGCACTAAAGCTGCAGATGATTTGAAACTTATATCATTAGACTCTACAACTCATAACGATGATACTGTGTAGCTTTCAAGCAACGTTAAAGCCATGTTGGAATCTCGTCTGAATACATGCCTCCATATGCAGTGCTAATTTAAAGTCTACACAATAAATGGCTTTGTCTCCAGGAAAAATAGTAAGACGTTGTCATAGATTGCTAATGTCTTACTGGCATCTACAGCAGGACCTCGCAGGGTACCTTCGATCGTCTTACCTGCTACATCCCTTTCCGGCAATCGGGACTGTGGTGGGTGACAACACGAAATACAACCCACGGCTAATCTGTACGAAGACCTAGAGTCTATTTTTTTTGTCGTGTGTTCTCTAAACCACCCCCGAGCATGTAATAGTAAAGCGAGCGGGATTGATGTTCTAGAATGTTCTAACCTACCATCTTTACAGTAAGTTGGCTCCTACTCATGACTCGTGGGTCGTAACTTGTCCCAATGGAGTATATACCCACACTACAATGCAAAGATAGCTCTAATACATACTCAACGCCTTTTTCTCAATGTGGAAGGTCCATACATACATAAATCCACGAAGCTAATCAGCCGGCATCAGTTGCTCCAATCGAGGCTATGCACAACCATACCTCCTTCCAAAATCGACCTTTACGCCGATAACAACATCTATCGGATTACATTTTCTGACCCCAAATGTGAAACGTGCAATGCTAGCTTCGGTAGTTTACTATGTGTAGCCAAGCCGCCCTGCGACCTCATTCCTTCAGCTCCTGGCTCGCGATACACTGGAACCTTGGCCAATTACACAAACGTAGTAACTCTTTTTCACAAAGCGATGGATTGTGACTCCTGTAGGATTCAAACCCTCGACGACCAACCCGCGAACCTGGAGTCTGGAAGGAAACACATATAACACCGCCATTCCACCAGTCCGTTCAACTCCACACAGCTTCCAACCATCGTCAAATCCACACAATCCACTCCCACCACCAAGCCAACAAACTCCCACCGCCTCAAACCATGCGTTCCATCTCCTCGCTCGTCCTCCTCATCACCGCTCTCGTGGCCTCAACCTTCGCAGTTCCAGCCCCAGCTCCAGCTCTAGGTCCGTCATTAACCCGCACTTCCTTTCACAATTTACACGTTTGCTAACCTGACTACCACAGATACCGTTGTTGGCATCGAAGCCAGGGGAGACTGCGGTCCCAACCCACAGTAAGTCGCATACCATATGCCACTGATACATGGTTCTTGACTGAGTACTTCTTTAGCGCGAACTGCTAGGATATCAGCATGGGGGTATAACTTTGTGGAAGTTCCGGCGAGCGGCGAGGGGAGTGACCAAGAGTGCTGTATGGAGAGGGAGAGTTGCTATCCGGGATGTGATATGATATGATTTGAACGCTCGTTTTGGATACGATATGAGACTTAGACTACCTAAATCAATGGCGGTTACTTTCAACGTGTTTCGATCTTCGAGTTGGCCAGAACAGTCGCAAGCGCAGAAGCCGCACGGCATGCTATGCGATGGCGAAGATCAAGTCTACAGAGATGATATGCAGATACTACTCCAGCTTTCTCACGAGGCCCAACCGCAGCAGAAACAGCTATATTTCCTTCCCCTTGCCATACCACCTTTCCAGTACATAAAGTCCCAAAACCACAAGCTCTAACATTAACACCACCACACTGTAGTACTCCACGAACGCCCAGCGCCCAAAGACCTATATATCAGGAGCGAGAGTCTACCAAACCAGCACCTTCTCCCCGTAAACTAGATATAGCAGAAGCCTACGCGGTAACTTGACACCAAGTTCCTACTCCAGGAACTGCCATACCCGTGCCGAAAATCCGATGCAGCCTGTACAAAAAATAAATACCTCCCTTCTTTGTTCGTGCCAAGAGCGTGAACAGGAGATAGCAGGCCCCGATGGATCCCTTGCTCGACAAGCTCCGTCAATTTAAGCAGATGTGTAGATGCGTGGCATTTGCATGCGCATAATCACAGAACCGAACATCAATGGAAAACATATCAACAGCAAGGAAACATTATGGTATAACGCTAACTAAGTAACCAGCATTGAAGAGTTTTTCCAAGAAAGAAGCTTCGGCCTTGAACCCTCCACGCTCGCCGATGAAGCAAAAGCATAGACCAAACCACATAGACAAAAAGAAAAAAAAATGACCATAAAGACTGATATTGACAAAGGGAGCCCCTTTTTACCCAACGTCAATACGAACCACCATCCTCATCAAAAGGAAAAGGTCCATTTCCCCCACCCGCACCACCCAGAAATGCCTGCCGAGCTTCGCTACTCGACCGATCCTGCCGTCCAATCCTCGACCCGAGTCTCGATCCTAACCTCCGAAGACTAGTTTGCGAAGGCACAGCATCCTACGCTGGCGTCGCACTCCTACTCTCCCTTCCCCTACTAAGCAGTCCCTTCTTCAGTCTCGGACTTGTTCCGCCCGTACCACTCATTGCGTCTGCGGCGGTAAAACTACTCTTCACTACAACCGTTCCCTCTCCGACCGAGACGCTTTTTTCGCCTCCGCTGCCTTGGTCATCGACGAAAAATGCTGCCTCGCCCAGCTCGTCATCGGATCCAAATGTGCTGTGATCTTTGACTATGAGTCGGAAAGATGCATCAGCTGTACATGGTACTCTGAAAGACTCGTTATCAAAGACCACGGATCCGGAGGGCGATTTAATGTGTTTCGTCTTGTGCACTTCCTTTGCACCCTTGGGGCTCTCAAGGCGCACATGTACGCGGACATTAGTTCCAGCAGGGTATCCGTTAGCACTGACAACTGTAATGTTTGCGGTTCCATGATCGGCGCCACCAGCAATGCTGCCATTGACGCCACTTGCAAAACTCTGGGCACCCCAGCTTTTATGGCGGTTGTGGTTTGACTGGACGGGAGAGCCATCGGCAGCCTCGACGGAGATTACTGGGGTATCATCGGTGGATGCCTTGGGCGAGCCAGTAGGATCGAAGTCTTCTGCGCCATTAGCACCCTTGGACTTTCTGCGCTTGAAGCCTCGGCCGAGGAATGTGGCTCCACGTGCTACGCCGCCACCGATAAGGACGGCGCCTTTGCCGACGCCCTTGACGGGTGCACCAATGACTTTACCGGGGACGGCAAAGGTGCCCGAGAAGGTTGAAGAGCCCTGGCGTGCGCGCACAACGTAGTCGGGCTTGAAAAGCATTCGAAGTCGAATAGCGCCTGATTTGCCATCAAGACCAAGAGTCACTTCTTTCTGCTGGAACGGCTCTAAGATATCAAGATTGATGGCTGCCTGGCCTAGGAAATCTGCTTTGTCACCAAAATCCCAGTCGTATACTTTGACTTTGAAGTCGGCTGCGGTCCGGCTGCGCACAGGGACCTCGAAATACTCATTCCAAGCTGGATGGAGCGTCTTCTTCTGTGTCTTCGTCTTGTAGACTTCCTTTTCGCCGTTGAGATAGAACTTGCAGAACGGGTCCGAGAAGCCGTTGCGGTCAGCGGCTGGGAGATCGGCAGCATCAAGAACGTCAACGCGGAGAGTGCCTTGGTTGTTGAACGACTCGCTGGGATCAAGGCGCATCTTGATGGGGATATACTTGAGGCTAACTGTGATCTTGGTATCACGACCCTTGTCGTCTTTGAGTGTGAGTTGTGTGGGAGTGTACAAGCATCGCTTAAGAGTCTCAAGAGTGCTTCCGGTGAGTTTTGCGATAACATGGTCGTCTCCGTCGTCACCCTTCTTGTCAACATGCTCAATAAGGCGAAGTGTGATCTTCGAGAAATCAAGCTCGCGAACCATGGCATCGCCGGCTACATGCATGTTAGCAAGATTGATTGACAGAAAGTATTGGGGTTTGACATACTCTCGTTGAACGTCGTATTCTTGGTCTTGATTTTGGCGCTCGAGTAACTTGGGAAAGCCATATCGTCCATGAGAATGTCGATATACCCGCCAGTCTCGGAGAACTCGCCATCGATGAGCTTGAAAACGATGAGACCAGATTCTACATGAAGTCAGTCTCAGATCAAACATAGATAATAATATGGGGCATAATGCTGATGTGTCAGGGTACCGACGCAGCTTGCACTTTGCCTCCGAGTGTCTCCTACCGTACTGCTGAAGGTCGTCAGCAGTAAGACGCAGTTTCTCAATCTTCTTCTTTTGAGGAACCAAATCTTCCTGCTGCGCTTCGCTTTTGTCCAACTCCTTAGCGAGATCAAGCTCGCTTTTTCCGTGTGAGTTCTGGGTAGACTGAAGAGACGATATGGTCCCAACCGTGCCAGATCGGGAAAGACCAGACACACTAGACACGTTCTTCTTGTGCCCCTTTGACTCGAGCGTCTTGACCGATTCCGTGGGCGAGTTGCCACCAGCATTGCTGTCCTTCTCGTCCTCGTCCTCATCCGGATCGAAGACCGAGTAGGCTGGATAGAAAGAACATGTGTAGTTGAGCGTTCCTTTTGGCTTTGCACCCAGTCTCAGAGCGTCTGATCGTAGCTGTTTCTGCTCGTGAACGAGATACTCTCCATTTTCGTCTTGTTGGATGTAGTCAGAGGCAGAAAGCTCAATGTGTCCCAATGACCGATCCTTTCCAAGATGTTCCTCGTCCATGACTTCGACCGTGAACTTCTCGCGAGTGGTGTGCATCGGAATATAAACAACCTCGTCCCAGTCGGGATTCAGGTTGTTCTTAAATGTCACAGTGCGGCCCTTCTCTACGCCCGAAAGCAGCACGCGGACGTATGGGTCGGATTTGCCCATGGCTTCCAGGTTCCGAAGATCGCGAGCGCCCTGGAGATGCAGTCTGATTACTCCAATGGGTGTAAGATAACCACCAGACCCACCTAGTGCTCCCTTCAGGGCCACTGGCTTCCATTCCAGCTTCATTTTGACTCTCCCAGACTTCACACCTGCGAGATTGTACCACTCCTGACCTTTGCTCATGAGGTCAAGCATGTCGTCAAGGCCAATTTGGTATCGACCAATAATGGGGTCTGTAGCAAGATCTTTGTCGTCCTTGATAACGAGTCCAAGTTTAGCCTTCTTACGATCTGTGATGAGGATCTCCTTCGTCGCGTCGGGCCAGATGGGGTTGTTTGTGCGTTTCATGATCTTCGAGGTCGCGATTTCGCGCCCATTAAGCAACAAAATCGCGTACGGACTCAGTGAGCCCACCAAACTCTTTGTGCCATCCAAATCCTTTGCCTGTTCGACAGTGAATTTGCAAATACCAGTGCGAGACTCTGGTGGGGGCTCGATGGTGCCATCATCCAGCTTCGCTCCCTCGAGGACCGGGAAGAACCTGACATCAGCTTGGAGAACACCACGGGGTCGGCCTCCGGACATAACCTCCAAATGCATGTTCTCGTGCTCGTCATCCTCCTCAAGTTGCTCCAGTGCGAATGTTGCAGTACCCAACTCCTTGTCCTTTCGGATCTCGTTGTAGTCGAAGATATTGATCGTGAGGGCATCTTTGAGTGATGTAACAATGATGTTAATCGTCTCGTTCCAGCGAGGATTGGCATTCTCATGCACAGTCTTAGTTCTGCCAAGCTCATTACGGTTGTTGATGGATACAACTGCGTAAGGATCGGGAGTGCCAGAGAATTTGTCGGGATTCTTGAGCCCTTGAGCACCGTGGAAAGTAACTTGAAGAACACCAATTGCCTGGTCCACTGGGCTACCTGCGAGCATCTTGGCAATCTCAATCGGGAAGACATTTGGATCGTACATCATGGGGCCGAGATTGGCGTGAATCTGCTCCATGATGAATGTCTCAAGACCTGGAATGAAGTTGATGTCGAAGCCAAAGGTCTCGCCTCCGAGAGGTTTGCAGACATAGTCGATGGTGGGTCGCTCTAAGAAGGACATCTCCACCTTCTCGATGTGGGGAAAGGGAATCTGAAGTTTAAACTTCAGCCTCATCAGTCCAGAGAAAGCCATGTCCTCCACGATGACGTCCAAGCCTTTGCTAACTAGACCCTTGCCAATGCGGATCTCGAGGACAATCTTGGGATTGATCTTGTTCTTGATCTGCCGCGACGTGAGATCTGTAACGTCGGTGGGGTTGAAGCTGAATTTCCAGTCCATAAGCACGATGTCGTCCTGAGCCTTGGGATACGTCTTAACATGCTCTAACCGCGGGGGCTTCGTTCCGAGGATGAAGGTCTTCATCTTCAAGCTGTCCAGGAACGCTGGGGTTGAGGTAGATAATACCTGGTCAACGGAGCCAACAATAGTGTCGCAAAGCACGGGGGCGTAAATTGGCCAGAACTTGACCAAGAAGCTATTGATCCACTCCAGGCTCTCCGTGTCTGTCTCGAGCTTGTTCTTGGCCATTTCGCGGTTAAGATCATCCCGTGCATTTCTTCGTACGCGGCGAATCGAAGTCCGATAGTAGGTGCCGCAGATGGCCATGATGAGGAAGACCCATCCCAGGCCTCCGCCAAGGACTGCAACCACCCACGAGCTCAGGCAGGCGAAGATGATGACACCTGTATTGTGATACCAGTCGCCGAAGAACTTATCCTCCAGCTTACCCTCCAGATAAGTTTGGTGGTCTAGCAATGTACCCTCGTCCTCGGACCCGTCTCCCGCACCTGGCATGCCAAAGCGCGGGGCCCAGCCGACGCGAGCCCACCGTTCGTCTTCGTCGAGCTCAGGAGCGTGTCCGTTTACTTTTGTCGAGGTCGGGGATGAAGGAACATCAATTGCGCCTGCTTTTGTCGCGGGGGGCAGATCGTACTTTGTGCCGACAGAGCTGTCCTACGCGCGTCGTCAGCAGTCATTCTAAGGAAGAGGGGTATGAGCCACGCACAGCGTCAGACACGAGGGCAGTCGCGTTCTTGTTCCGTTCGTGGTGGAAGCCTGGCGGTACATGCTATGCAGCGCGTCAGTATGTGGTTTACAGCAGAGGCATGATGAACGCACTGATCGAGCTTGTGCAGCCTTCTGCTCGGGTGTAGCATCTGGATCGAACTGTATGGCAGCGCTCCCGCCCTTCTTAGCTTCATCAACAGCTGTATCTTCGGCTTCCTGAGCCGTGACGCTCGAATTGGGGTCTCTCGACGCCTCGAGCGCGCCTTGCGACTTGAGCTCTGCTTCGCGAGAAGCCGTCATGTTGGCGAGGTGGACGGGGTCCAGCGCAGTCAATTGAAGCGCGCGATGTCAACAATAGCGGAGGTCGTGTGAGCGGCAGAGTTGCGGCGGAGGAGGGAGGGAAGGAAGGAGCTCGGTGCGTCTTAGGTGCAGCGTTGGCGTAAACCTGTTGCTGCGTTGTTAGCTTCTTGGATGGCTGGCGGAGGGCGGCAGCTATCAATATCTAGCGTGACCCTGGGTGGATTGTCACTCACAGCACCCCACAAGCCCGTGGCAGCTGTAGGCGAGGAAAACAAAGGAAAGGAAAGTACTATTAAGAATGAATGTTTGCACGAAGGGAAGGAGCGGGCGGGCGTGATGGGTGATGGGCAATGGGTGACAGGTGATTCGAAGATGCGAAGCGGGAAAGGAGCTGTGAGTGTCTGTCTGCGGCGATGACGTTCCGGCCTCTCTCTCCCCATTCCCTGGTTACTTTGCCGTGGAGCTTGGACAGCCTTGCGCGACTTGAATCACTCTTGCTGCAACATGCACAGCTGCAAGTACATTAACTACACGATACGGTCGGTTCCTGAATGAAGGCCTTGCACGCGCGCATTCTTCAGCTTGAGGTCTCGATCTGCATACACTGGCGAGCAGCCTCTCCGTTTTTCCCGCTGCGCGCTTTGCGTGGTTTCCGCTCCCAACAGTTCGAGTTGGATGCGAGCTCCTCCCCTGCGGCGATCCGATCTGGCAAGGCTCCCGTCCAACCACGCATCGCAGCCCAAACGCCCTCCCCACACTGTGCCACACCGTACCCGCCATGTGTATCCTCGTATGTTGCTTCATATTCACCACACACCTCACCTCTCCACTGTTTTGACTCGAAACCTACAAATCCACGCGAGCCTTGTGGGCCGGCATCGCTTGCCGACCAGCGCAGCTCGTACTGACCGCCTTGATCGCAGTGGATCCTCCGCCTTGACCTTCCTCAGTTGTCTGCCATCGAAAGCCATCAGATACGTGTTTTATGCACCGCACAATCCATTCGCTTCCAATCAAGATTTCAATCATAGAAAAAAAGCAAAGACAGGGTCGAAGCTCTTGCAGGCTTGGTGTCGTTCATGGCCCATGTCCAGCTGAGCCACATCATCGCTCAGCCACCGATCATCCAGACCTTCATCTAGAGATCAACTGAAGGCAAAAACAGTCGCGAGATCCAACACGGCCATTCTAGTCTCATGACATCTAACCACGTTGAGTCTTTATGCGACGAAGGAGCTTGTTGCAAGACGGGGACACCGACGTCGACATCTCCGCAAGCATGTCGCTTATGATTGTGGTATCCGAGGGCTGCATTCGGGTCGCCGATAGTGTGCTCGCTTCTTACCAACATGAACTGTCGCTTTGGCTACCTTAGGCCCCATCTTCGGGGAGCTTTTCCTTGTCCGAAATCACGTCTTCCAACGATGAAGGCCCTTTCAAGATGCTGGTAAAGGCAGTGATGCCCGCACTATAACAGTTATCCGCGCCTTCGCCATCGCCAATCGTGCTGGCCAATGCGATGCTGTTTTGCTCGGCGAGCAATTTCCCTTGTCATCTTCCCTTGATTGGACTGCGAGTCGAGACTTCCCTCAGCGGTGATGATGAAATCACTGCTGGTCGAAGATGTTGTCGACTTCAAAGTAATTGTTGATGGCTCCGTAATAGACGTGTTCTGAGAAACTCAGGACTCATGTATATCTTGTCCTTTATCCCTCGTCCGCCAGGTAAACCGGTGCTTCGTTGATTTCAAAGTTTGTTCTCCAGCCACTCCTTTGGTTCAAGCGTGGCTTATCATGGCTTGGCAATGGTCACCTACAAGACGTGATCCTGCGGCATCTGCCACATCTAAGATAGCTATCTTTCTGTCTTCACCTAACGATCTCTTCTAACAATTCTCCATTGGGTAATACAGCTCAACGGAAACACTCTCTGCCGGTATGCAGCGGTAACATCTGTACGATTGTCAAAGGACCATTGATGATTTTGCGGGTATCGGCCTCGATAGCGCCCGCAACATGTTCTAGTCTAAGACTTTTTATGAACCCCAACGAGGTAACGATCAACAGTAAAAATGCGGCTCTAAGGCGCCAAAAAGATCGGGCAGTGCGCACATCCAAACATGCAGCCACTCCACTAATTCTTACCTAAATTACGTATCTCGAGGTGTTTGAAGTAGTATTATCAAACAATTAGGACTAACAAAACTGGGTGTATCATGATTGATTTGGGCGTTATTTGGTGGTTAAATGCGAGGTTGATGCGCGGCGCCGCAACTTTACCGCCCGCTTTTTTTAGCGCCAAAGTGTGGGGCTGAGATCTGAGAAACCCAGATCTTGTCCAAGGGCGCTAATCCCCTCTCGGCGCTATAGGTCCAAACAACAATACACTAACACACTAATGGAAGAACATTGCGTCCATTCGGTATTCGCATCTTCCCAGAATGGACTAGAAACACTTAGCATCTCGCTTTGCAGTATTGATGCCGCAAACTAGATCACGACTACATACGAATGGTTTGTTAGAGAGTGTGAGGAAATCTCTTAACATCTAAACTGAGAGCTGGCAGCGAGGCAAGCACCGGTAATAAATATGCTAGTGGTGCTGATGATAGTTCTCTATCCTAGCGGCTGTCCTTTGAGAAGTTTTGAACGCGGAGTCGGAAGAGCAGACGACGCTGCTTACTTTATTTTATTTTCCACCTTCTTGAATGTGAGACTGAAGGTTTTAAGTGAGGAAAATTCTTGCAGCTTTAGTCGCACAGTCAATATCTCGGTGATGAGTTGTATGTTGGGAGAAGTACTAATCATGTTAGCAGATAAACGAACTAGTTTGAAAGCGAGGGTGATAGTACGCTGCAATGATGCAGAAATGAGTGATTGTGCTCGTTTGTTGGACCGCCGGCTCATACTTATACAAACGTCCATAGCCTCCAATGACTGCAATGTCTAGATATGCACGAACTTCACACAATGTCTTCCACAGCAGGTACAGAGGCTGAAGACACGAGTCTAGCACTATCTGGTAACGCCCTCTACTTGGCTTCCTGCGTAGATCTAGTCCTCGAAACACCTGTATACTACGGGATGTACCAATACGGAGCCAATAATTATTTACATCATCCATGAATCTAGTGGTCATTCCAGTCAAACACTTTGTGACTAAGAAAACGCACTGCGGCCACACCAGCAGAATCTCACAAGCCCGTATATAGACACTCGCGCTACTCAGAAGGTACGCCTAGACTGATAGATACCCAGGAATCAGATACAAGCTTATATTGTCTGCCATGATTTTTAGCAACAAAAATGCAGGTGTCGTTCATTTCCAGGGCTCTTGAGTGTTCAGAAGTCGACCCGTCACGTGCGTTCACTAAGAGCTCCAGTGTTTTTGCCTGGCACTCAAGCACAGCTCTTCCGAGACGTCGGCCATGGAATAAGTATCAAGAGTGATCGACAGCGCTACAGAGATTTCATTTGATAACAGAGGAACTTCAGACTCGAACTACATGTGGGTACACGACACGTTTCTATTCTCGTGAATCTTAATTACGCTAACACATAGGCCTGGTTTCTGGAGGTAACATAAAGCGAAAGCTGGCACCATTTTGTGTAGTGAGAGTTATTCAAGGTGAAGCAGATGCTATTTTCAGTTGTATGCGCCTAGACTCAAGTACTGAAGCATGGACAGCCCTGTACGCCATCTCTATCGTACTTCGCCCCTTCTCAACCTGGTGTATTGATGGAGAAGTCAAACTCTACTGTGTACAAGATACCGTGTTATCGAAACTAGAGTTAGACGGCACATTCGCTATTCAACTATCGTTGATACATACTCACTTCAACCTTCTCTTCGACAATGGCTACACTCGCTCTGCATATCATATTGAAGGGCTTGATATTCAAGAAGGCTTCATGCAGCAGCTTGTAATGTGTATCTTTCTCCTAGGCTATGTATAGGAACTATTGGTACTTTCATCTCCAGCAGAGATGTATGAAACGATCACAGTATTATAGTACGCGAACCTTATATGTCTCATGTATATTTGCGCAAAGTCGAAGCCATACCCTTCTCTTCCGCTTCCTCCGTGGGATTGGTGGGAGCTCTCTTTAGGCCGCAAATACCATCTCCTCATTTTCACATGGTATCGCGTTCGGTCAATTGCAATGTGCTTTCACATAATATATTCGAAATTGGTGCGGGCGAAGGAAGCTGTTTCTACTAAGAACATTCTACCGTTGTCTGCGCAATTAGCTTAACTCGTGTTGACTCAATAAGGCTTTATAACAGCGTACTTGCAGACGTCTAGTCAAAAGACGAGCGTAGCAAAGGCCAACCCATTTACGGCAAGTTAACCTTTATCAGGCCCTGCGCAGTGCTTATCTGTGGTATTTATATTTATTTACAGAATACCTAGAATTGGACCTTCTGGTCCATGTCTCTCTTCGATATTCTCGTTCAGTTTCTTGCTTTTCTATTTTTGAGTTAGACGTTTGCCTCAACGATTCTCGCACACAAAACCAAAATGATCCGGAAGACGACTGGGAAAAAGGTACGAATGGAGTACGACACCGATGGAGGTAGTAAGATTCCGAGAAAGAGGTTGAAATTTCCATTTACCATGATGTTTGCACATGCTGCTGTGCAAGCGCCGAGTCTGTTTCGCGCTTACTTGTATGGCATTATGTATCTGGCCTTGTCGGCCTTTCCATTCGTTTTCGAGGGAAGATACGGTTAAGTAACAACGATTGCTTGAATTATCTCACTGTGTGCTAGATTGCATGGCCAGGCTGCAGATAAGTCACCCGCTTATAGATGGTCCAGGTCATATTCTTTTGTGCTTCTTGAGCAGTCTGGTATCTTTTAAATACAATATTGACTCCTTGCTAACAATCGTATAGCTCTAACCCGCATAAAAGATCACTAGGATACCCCAGAACGTCTCCCCGAATGGTATGTCCCACTCATGCTGTTTGGCAGGCTTCTTTGTCCCATCGGCCTTTTCATCTACGGTTGGACCGCTTACTATCGTCTTCATTGGATATTGCTCCATATTAGCTGCTCCATACTCGCCATTGGCCTCATCGTTGTATTCTAGTGTAGTCAAGTATATTTCATTGACATGTATGAGGCGAATTATGCCATTTCGACTAGGATAGTTGGGGCCTTCCTGGGGACGATATATGATTTTAGCCTTGTGTTAACCACTCAGCGAAGTATAATAAAGTGGGTCTTAGATAGGGTTACTCGATGTTAGAATTTGCAACTTTGGGGCTAATGTTTGTGAGTCTAGTCCTGTTGTGGTTCCATGGTGTGAGGTTGAGGGTGGCGAGTATGAGAGAATTATATGTTTGATAGAGCGCCGAATTTATATATGTGTCTATTCTTCCTTCCCAGTGCTGCTGCAGAGTTCCAAGGTCGAGAGCCTCGGTAGTGATTCGTTGGACATTGACATTGACGGAGGCAAGATTGATGATTGATCCGCTCAGTTAGTCCAGCCAAGCTATAGTCATGAGGATAAGGTTGGGTCGTCGAATGAGGTGCCACTGGTAGATATGAAGTTTGGATAGGCAAAGAGATCTAAACAAGGAAGGGTTAGACAATCATGAAGGAGCTGGTAGAAGAAAGTTGGAATTGACATACTGCGTGTTGATGAAACGCTATGAGCTGAACTGGAAATAATTGGGTTCAGTGAAGTGTCATTACTGAGTGTGAGTCTTCTTTGTCTTCAGCTGAATGTAAGTAGTTTTCACTGTCTGGTATTTCCCCCGAACTGGTCTGGAGATGAACTTGGCGAGAGGGTAGTGCCAGTGAGTTAGCTGATGGGGGCTTACAGTTAGGCACCACAATCTGGTATTATCACCAATTGCCCTATCGCATCTGTCAATAACCCTCTCGTAGCCAACTCAATCAGCCAATTTTTCTCTTTGCTTTCCTCCTTCCGCCTCAGTCTCTGCCAATTTTTACCCGGAATGCGTCACTTCCTTGACTTCGATGACAATGGATATCCCCCATATAGGATACCACAACAAACAGTAAGCAATCACTAAATATGTCTCGTTGAGACACATCTCCTTCAAAAGTATTTGCTTGCATCACCTCGTTGACAGAATGAAAAGCCTTTACATCTTCTCCCATATCGGGAATGATATACGCTTCTGCAATCTTCTACTCTGTACATCCTGAAGAAAGTATTTGGGGTGCTCGGCCTCACATTTTTCTCCCGCGCTTCTCGAAGCACAAAATGACAATCTTCGCTCCCTTGAGTATAGTAGTAGCTGTTGTCAAACGTGAGTGTAGATCACCAAGGGTTCCTACGAAGATTTTTAGTCATTTCGACGACAATGTGGTCAGATAAAGGCCTTTCGAAGTCCAATGTATGGGAGTTCTTCAATAAGCCTGTTCGAAGATCTTATGACCATCATTCATATACCCGGAGCTCGTGGTCACCATCTGATTCACTTATGCACTCTTCGCTATGCACAAGTATAGCCAGTAGCCTGAAAGCCAGTAAGAGTTGCGAATCACTCAGTGACGCTGCTGGATACCTAGTACCTTTGAACCCAGATCTTCCTTGGAAACTGATCGCCTCATTCAAGTGGAACACTTCTTGTTGCCACATCCAAGGAGAAAGCGCTCGATGAGTAAGTAATTGCAGGAAGAAGGTAAGGGATTGATGCGACGGGTCTGAGTCCTATTACAGTTGCTAGCGGTACTTTCACAAAGCACTATTGACCTCTGATGTTCCCCTCGAAGGTAGTAACATGCGGTACAGTCATTCCTTACTCTACCCTGAGCAACTCATCACTGATGTGTCTTTTCACGACCCTCAACTGTATCCGCCAAAAATTCAAAGTCATCATTCGCTCGATTTCAGCTCCCAACCAATATCCACATCCGTATCACTCATCTGACGTCCTCACACACCAAAATCCAAATTACTCACGTTTCTTCAAAGTCCCCTAGCATGAACTTCCTTAGCCATCCCGGCCATACATTCAAATCTCGTCAATTAAACTCTCATGCTCACCGCTCTATTCTCGCACATCTCGCTGGGCTCAATCCCGATCCCAAGATAGTCTCGTCCTCCCTCCCTTGCAGCTTCTCCATACTACCACCCAGCGCTGCCCCCGCGTTCTCACTCCTGCAGTACAGTGATTCGGCGTGCCGCCCATTCTAGCCATTTTCAATACCGGCGTCAGGCAGATCTGTGAGCGCTCTGCAGAGCCAGATACTGGGGAATGCTTGAGAAGCGGAAGTGCAAGCCGGTGCGTGTCTATAAATAGGCACTTGCAAAGCCAGACGCCCGGATGCACAATACAAAATAATGGGGATGTTCATGCCGTAGTCCCGCTGGTGTATGGTCGCACGGCGCTGAAGATAAGGTAACGCCATATCTGGAGCCATCTGACAAGATGCGATGAGATAGTAGAGTGGCTACGGAGGAAAGCGCTTTCCAAAACTTCGAATGCAGGTCGGCTTGCATTCATAGGTTGTGACGGGCGGCTGGTAGCGCATTCGTGGCTGTAGGAGAGTTGCAAGCCGCGGGTTTGGGCAGATCTGGAGCTTTCGCCCAAAGATCCTGGGCTTATGATGAAGATGTGTGGAACACTAGATCTGAGACTCTCCGCTGGATCGTGGAGATCAGCGGAGGGTGGCTTCGGGACGGGGCGGAGTCTGTGTCGAGCCGCCTCAGGATTCAGGGTCACCAGTGTTATTAGGACGGTCCATTGCATCGAATCATGATGAGTTTACTAAGTGTTATTATCAAATTCCACGCACTTGTTTGCTTTACCAATGTTGGTCAGCGTGGGATGAGAAACAATCATGTGAAGTCGAAGTATTCTTTTTCAAGGTGAGACTCGTCTCGTAGGCAAGGCAACACTACACATAGATGTGACTGTATCTCGATCTCATATGAGGATATTTGGAAGATGCAATCTTCACTCGTGGGGGTGCAATTGCAGATCTCGGATAGTACCACAGCAAACGTCTCGCTTGGGGGGTTGGCTGGAGTATCCCGATCTTGATCGGTGTGGACATCTCAAGTGACTGAATCGTTGGTGTTGTTGTTTTTCACCTAGTCCGTACGCCTTGAAGCATAAGTCGTACGATAGCTATCTGTAATAGCTGAGCTGCTTGCGTGGCGTGCATGCCTTGGATACAGGTCATTCCAAGGCTACCACCCAAGATCCGAGCTAGCCGTGCGTGCATGACTTAGCGATCTTCTATGAAGGGTCCCAATAATCTACAAATAGATAAGTGCTTAAGACTCAAACTATGTCCTACTCGTCTGCTCTGGTCGCTCATTTAGGAAGCTTAGAAGTAATACTAGTACCTAGTAAAGAAGTAGTAGGCGAAGTAATTACTACATCAAGCCGCAAATCGCGATCGTCTTGGCGAATAGAGCACAAAGAGGGATACCGGCAGGTCATGACATGTGTCTGACATCCTCCTTGCATCTGTCGTGAATCTCAGTCTCAAAAGAAAAACGGTCATGGGTACCACGATACCGCAACAGGAAGTTAATCTTGTTTGATTATCTCTTATAGTGGCAGCCTCGAGGACGTATTACCTGCCAATCATTCTCATTCAAGAGACCCCTTTAGCTAGACGAGGTAGATAGTGATGTTAAACTGTTAATTATAGTGTGAGAGAACAGTCTCAACCTGTAAAAACAAAGAAGGCACGTTGTATACGATTGATATTGAGGGACGGTAGCCACTTGTCGGTGTGCCTTGATTACATTCCGTCATTCCGCTGCCCACGTGCAAGTGCAGATTCCACACTGCCTCGCGAGGTCCACGCTTCGCCAAGGTCAAGATCAGCGAAAGGGGGAATGCGGGGCGGGAGATTTTGTAATTTCGAGCATCCCCACGAGGCAGAACGTTGGACGCCCGGCGGCCGATCTTGCAAAGTGTGACCTCGAATATTTGGCACATTCTCAGCCATGTACGATATGTCTTCCTCAGATCCGAACTGAAGAAATATGTGCACAGGTGACATCATCCTATGACGCACCCATGCATGAAAGGAAAATCATGAATCGTAGGGGGCCATGCAAGCTGAACTGTCGTGAAACATGGGATGTCCGCACCAAGAGTTGGCTTGCTTTTTGCATCTCGACTCTCAGACCAACAGAAGTACCCTACATTCACCCGGCTTGTTGGATCCGATGCTAATATGTAAGCCGCCTTGGCTGCCGACAGGCGTCAAAAAGCGTCGCGTAGAATAACGGGTGTTTGTGAGGCGTCATATGATAGGATGCTTGTGGCGATAAATGGCGTTAATATGACCAACGGCAAAGATCAAAGCTAACATACTGTGTAGTACGCCAGTGACGCCTAGACTGACGGCTAGTCAGACTTTCACGGGGTACTAGTAAACACTGATGGTCCGAGAATCACGTGCGAGATTGACGAATCAGCGGCTTCAGCTAGAGGAAGTTAGGTGGGGTGGCG
>BLYF01000121.1:234735-274413 GCA_014905255.1 Herpotrichia juniperi
GTGTTTCAGATCAAATGTCGAGTCTCGTGTGGTTAATGGACGAACGGAGAATTGCTTTTAGGTCGCTTGCTTACCGCCACACAGTAAAGGAGCGCTCCACCTATTCGAGGATGTGGGGCCGTTCAAGGTCTTACTCGCCCAGATTTGGGCAATGAACATGCCAGGCATGATTTGAAGATCGATCGAGGTTTGTGGAGCTGAACATTGTGCTGTATTCTGTGGATGTTGAAAAAAAATGGAACAACTGGAGTTGGGAGAAGGAGTTGCTTTTCTGCGCTTACTCCTCCCCACCAAGTTAAAGAACGTACAACACTTTCTACTTCAGACCGTGCCTTAAGAATCTATAGGAAATCTCTAGGAAATCTCTAGGAAATCTCTAGTGCAGTATCTCTCTACTCAAACACTTCTCTCAGATTGTAATAGTACAACTTGGCAAAAATCTGCGAGCTAACCTAAACTTAACCGAGTATTCATGTGTAAGACAACCGTGAAAGCGAGATTAATCAAAAATAACAATAAGAAAAAGAAATCAAACTTAAAGTGCGGAATTGACATGATCCGCGCCATCATAATCATCAGTCCCAGCCCACTTCCACCGTTCTAACTCAATACACTCTGCTGCCGTCCCCTCCCCCGCCACCATACTCGTCTTCACATCCCCTGCCTCTTCCACGCCGAACATAGATGACCCAGGCATCCCATGCGCGGGAACGAGCACAAAGCCGATCGGCGGCTCTGAAACACTCAAGATCGGGGCCACGGGCCGGGCCGCCCACGAAGGATGAACCGTGTGATTCATCTGAATAGCTTGCGACTCAGGGAGTGTCTGCAGGGGGGAAAATACAGACGGTGTATAAAGGATGGTGGGCGATGGTTGGTGCGGACTCGTATGGGGATGGACGTAGCTATGTTTTCGATGTAGAAGACTAGGGCTTAAGGTTTGAGTAGGAGGAGCGGACACATGCTGGCGCAGCGAGGGATATGAGTGTTGTCGTAAATAGGGATGAGGTGGCGTTATTTGACGATGTTGGCCTACAGGGGTTTCGACGCTTTGTCCTTGTGAATGCTGGTACTGACGTTGATGGTGTTGGTGCTGCATGACCAGTGTTGACTCCGGAGAGCGCCTCGACGACGTCGGATCCGGACCCTGGTCCTGTGAGGGCGCTGTAAAAAACGTCGCGTATCGTGCTGGCGCCGATCCTGAAGCCGATCCCTGCATGGATTGTGCTCCTAGCATGCCTTCCGAGAATCGAGGGTCACTATCCGTCCGCATCCTATCCCATTCCTCCTCTTCGTGTAATCTTCGTTCGCCCTGTTCCTGGTGTTCCTCCTCTTTTCCATGTTGCATTTGCAGGTGCATCAGCTTCGCGTCTTCTGAGTCCGAATTAAAACTTGTACCACCCACAACCCATGTTAACGGCTCAAAGGCTTCTGGGACGAAGGACTGCAGTCCTGGATCCTCGAGCAGTAGCATCCCCGTATTCCCCATAACCGTGTCATGTACACTTCCCGAACCCTGCGTTGCCTCACTTCCAGTTATTTCAGCAGCATCCTGCATTTGCATGTGACATCCTCCTGCCGACGCCATTGACTCTCTTCTGCTTGCATTCGCATTCGCATTGACCTGCACCTGATCCATCATTCGCTTTATCTCAGCCAACCCCCAGCTCATCCTCTCCACGGCCAGGCTAGCAAGTTTATGCACGCCGTGCTTGTCGAGTTCGGTAAAGACCGCAAATGCTTTCTCCACCTTCCCGATGCGACCCAGATCTGCAGTTTCCATGGCATCCAGTATAAGGATCATGCACGAGTTGAACGCTTGCTGCCCCATGTCCCAACATATTAGTGCTGCGGGCATCCGCGCGTAGAAGAAAAGGAAGGCTGTCAGAAGATCCTCGGAAGAGGAGAGCACGAGTGGTCGGCCGCGAAGAATTACTTTTGTTGAGGATGTTGGTGACGGATATGCGAATGCGGGTTGGCTTGCTGCATGAAACGTAGGAGGAAGAGAATTTCCGGGGTGGAAGCATGAATGTGGTGCGTGTTTGTCGAGGCGTTGGCGGTTTAAAAGAATTAAGTAGTTGTGGATTTTGCAGTAGAAGACTACATAAGTCAGTTGAACAGAGCAAATAACTGTTGCAAGACAAGTGTAACGTACCAGCAGCCATAGCGCCAAGCGGCCACTCTGGAATCTCCTTACTTTCATCTATCCAAGATTCGTGAAACTGTAGCGACTCCGGCATAGTGTCCAGCAGAGCTCTGAGCGCATCTGTAAACTCGTCAATCTTTGCATTGCTCAAGCTGTCGCTGCTCAAGATCTGTCTCGCCAATACAGTGAAATGATGACCAAATTCTCCGAACCTTAAGACTGTTGGATTTGTCGTGAGCTCATGAGGAGGTGGACAGTCCCCAATGCCGCTTATACCTAATGGACGGCCGAGTGTCATAGAATACTGTTGATCCATATGCAGCATCCACCACCACAGTGTCTGACGAATCGAGCACTCTCTTTGAGACGGTGGTGCAGGATCGAGATATTTGGGGTGCCGATGCAGCCCAATAGATTGTGCTAAACGAATTGTGGTTCCAAATAGCGTCCAGGCATCCAGGAACCGACCGCTGTTGGTGAGATATGGTCCTATCATGATAAGTGCTTGTATGCCGAGTAGTGTCGGCTTGTGCATGAAGGAGGCCATCCGCAAAGCTTGCATGGCTGCCGCCATGTAGACATCCCCCTTTTGTGACTCCTCCTTCATGACACTCGCCACCCACTGCCCGCCACACTTATCCCAAACGTAGTGCTGGGAGCCAAGTGCTAACGCTGCAAGAAGCAATGCAAGCATATCCGGACACATCTGAGCGTTTTTTCTGCCGTCAGACAGGAATCTTTCCACTTCGCTCTTGGTAATTTCTATGGGTATATGCGGGAAAGAGCACACATGGACTCGTTTCTGAAATGCATCTAGGTAATCATGAAGCTCGGCTTTTTGAGGGAGAACACTGAGTAATTCAGGGATGCACTCGTCCAGCGTGCCTTTGAATAGAGTCGCGAACGGATATGGAGGAGGGTTCCAAGGCGTATGTATGTCCGCACCACGCGGCATGAGGTGTGCAAGCGACTGCGTGGACAATGGTGTTAGGTTGACATTAGCAAACTATCTTGTCGTTAGCCCTCAAACCGTGACAATCGCCAAACGGCCTACATCGTTAATCACATTCGCGAGTCCTGGACTGCCGAAATAGATGCTGTCAGACCACTCTGAGCCTTGAAACTTCTTATGTCTTGCTGTGCGTCTCTTGTGCGATGAGCTGGCTGGCATCTCGAGAGAATGGGGTTCCGGAGAAGCTGTAGCCTCAGCTTCATCATCATCATCAATCGGGATCTTGCTGGCACGGAGACGTTCCTTGAGACGAAGGTTTTCCGCACGAAGCTTGCGCAGCTCGTACGATTGTAATATGGGGGCATAGTCACCACTTTCAGCTTTGAACTCGCATTGCTTGGGCGCTCCACGCGCGCAGCATGCTGAACATGGTTTTGTACGGTCGCACTGTATTCTCATCAACCTATGTCAGAAAGTGGCTGAGAGGGGCTGATTGTCTCATCACTTGGGTTCAGGGAAACCTACTTTGACCTTTCGTTCGCGACATTTGGTGCATGATAGCAGTTGGCGTTGCTGTTGAGATGGTTGTTTCCTCTTACTTCCCCGGGATAGCTTGGTTCGCTTTTCAACGACACTATGGAGATTCTCGGGGGATAAGTCGGTCGTCCTGGTATGGTTGAACACGGATGCTGATTCACTCATTCTGGCTTGGAATTGACACGTAGCGCCAATGGAACCAGTGTCATATGAGATGAGTGCAAAGTTGCAGTGTTAGCGGTACTTTGCAGTGTGCTGGGCCGTTCGGAGAAGTGCGGACCTGATAGCTGATCGTTCGTTCAAGAGCATAGAATGCACTGAAAATAACAACTCCAGCTAACCTCCGAATGAGAATTCCCACCATATATGGATCTAAACGGCCGTGATTAGTATTTACGCGCTCGAAGCCTCACTCTCAAGCCAAGGGTAAAGGTTCGAATGGGAAGTCGGATAAGAGGCGTCGATAGGTAAAATTGGCCAGGCATGGCAAGCCTCACCGAGTTTCTTTGCCATATCGGTCGGCGTGCATTGCAGATGTGACCCACCTTTTTCAGTAACCGTGGTTAGGTAGTACAGGAATATCGCCAAGCAGGAGACCAAAGGTGAAATGGAATGTGAGTGACCCGGCGACCAGGTCAAGACGAAACACGATACATGATACATGATACATGATACATGATACACAGATCTAGCACCCTACCAGAGAGGCGGGCCGATCCTTTTGGATGCCAGCCTGTCGGATCGCTTGCCTCGTTTTCAAAGTGCTTTTTTTTCCGTCGCTTCCAGAACCATTACGAGTTTTCGCCCAGATCGGCAGAGTGGGACGATTGTTAACAGGAAAAACGCGCATGCCCTTGGTTGGGTTGTCCTCCGTCGTAAGTACCATCTATGGCTTATATAGCTTGCATGTGGCTTGCATGAACTCGTGTCCGATACGCAGTTGCTGATCCTCTATACAACATCGCCGCCCTCTGCTTTAAATGCGCCCCCTCTTCTTGTGCCAGTCAATGACCCCTGGAATACACCGATGTTGACGCCTGCGCTCCCACTGATTTGGGGTTCTTGGCGCATTTACTATGAATGAATCAGTGCCTAACTGTAATTGTCCTGTGTCACATACACCTGAACGCCTCTTTGCAGCCATTATAAAGGCGATTTGTCCTCTCACATAGAGCCTTGAACGTAGAAGGTCACATGTCAAAGTAGTCTGGGCTCCTGAGGTCGACGCCATTCGTTTTGAGATCACACGTTACACAGACGAGAACCATTTGTATGCGGAACAAACACAAGAAGTCCTCAAGTCTACAACTCCAAGAGGTGATTTATATTACAAATATTACATCCAAGTGACTCATCCAAACGTTGCCCAATATCATACACTCTGCTCTGTTAGTGAGCTCGTCTACGCTGTATCGTCATCTCGCTGCAGCAAACGAGTTGGTTCCATAAATATCTGCCTGTGGTATACATCGATGGAGTGGATCTTCGCCTCCCACTCGTCGCCTATCATAAGCTCTTGTCCTGGAACTTTCATAACGCTACATTTGATCGAATATTCGCTTAATAGACCTGGTGCTCCCGAGTAACCTTGTTGAATATTTCTGACCCAGATCTTGAAAGTCTCTGGGAGGATAGCTTCTTTGTAGTAGAATGCCCTCATGAACGCCAGCACAACCCAAAACTGGAGCGACTGTGTTTTTGTTTCAGAGATAATCTTTTCTCTAGGCGATAATGTGATGATGGATTCTTGCATTTGATCTCTCGAGAACGGAAGAACAGCGCGACCCGCGGCCTTTGTGGCATCTGCATCAAATTTGTTCCCGGTTCGTGCTTCGTATCGCAGAGCCGCCTCAATCTGCCAATGTGCGATCATATCGCTGAACCTTCGAAGTGGGCTAGTCACTTTGAGATAACTCTTTGCGCCTATCATTTTGTGTGGAAGAGGTGAAGAATGCGCAATGGATCTCCCCAAGGCTTTTAGATATCTATATCCCAATGTGCGTGACAGGCGGCCATGTTTCTGAAGCGCCGGGAACACAACTTGTTCCTGGAGTTGTTCCAAAGACTGACCAGTAGCATCGGGAGTCTCAATAGTGCCTCTATACATGGCAGGAATGTTTCTTTCTCCGCACCATGATGCTGCTGTCTGGCAAGCGAGAAGCATAAGTTCTTCAGTAATGTTACTTGAGTCAATCTCTTGCTGGGCACTGCTTTGGCTGGCACGGGCGACAACCTCAATGACGGGATTGCCTAAAATCACTCGTGCCCTGTCAACAGATGGAGGTGTCCAGGCTATACCAGGAGGTCCTGGTTTCTCGAAGAGGCGAACGTTCAATTCTCCTGCTCCGATCTTAATGCCTCCAGCTGCTTTACGTCTTTTCCACATAGAAAGAGACGCAGAATACATATTGCGTAGCTCTTGCACCTCGCCTTGGGTAAGCTCCGGTCGAGTACGGCCCACTCCTGTAGATGGGGCCTCTCCGCCTACAATGATAGTTTTTGATTCCACGCCTTCTCCCCCTTCGCCAAGGTATTCCGATACCTCTCTGGGGGTGATGCTTATAATTCTGCGGATAACGCCAGACTGTATCTTAGTCTCGAGCACGTGGCCTGAAAGGTCAATCTTGGTACTGAAGGTCAGCACCGGGCGGTTACGATCGAGACTGAAGTAGTTTTGTGTAGCCCATTTGGGTATCATAGGAAATGCTCGTTGAGGGGTGTATACGCTCTCCGTCATGTGAGCAGCTAGGCCTGATAAAACGTGGGTCTTATTGAAGAAAGCTGTCGGGTTGGCCACGTGAACATGAACCCAAAACTCGGACTCCTTGTCCAGGACGCTCTCGATAGAAATACCGTCGTCAATCTCTTTGGCACCTTCATCATCAATACAGAATACGGTCGTCTCACCCCAGTCCCGACGCAACTCAGCCATTGAGTCACGAAAGTCGGGACTTCTCCGAGTCAACTCTGCTTTAGTGATCAAAAGCTCCAGGTTACGAGATAGGCGAACGCTGGGTAACATCAGTTGCTCGTCGTAAATTGTCCGGTCCTCAAATGGAGTGAGTACACCAATTTCTTGTAGGAACATAAGGCCGGAAGGAACGAATATCCGATCTTTGTCTAGTTCCTGTCCAGGGAGTTGAGCGCCTTTCGCAATCCCTTCATAGCAGCCTGTAGCCCGAAGAATGGCAACACAGCAGGCATAAAAGCTTGACATCTTGGTGAACTGGGCTTGCAGTACCCACGATTGGATGAAGGTTATGATTTGTTTGTCGGCGCTGTTGAACTCCTCACCATATGTGGTTCGCGTGGCAAGCGAATTTTCAGAAATGGGGTAGGTAGTCTTGCTTGGTCCGACGAATCCATTGAATGGCTCACGCTGCTGCCTGCTAATAGCGATGAGACGACGAGCCTTTTCGACAAAATTGGCGATGTTTTGAGCTCCTGTGCTTACTTTACGAGTTGGCTTTTTCCCAGGCCTCGCAATTTTGGCCAAAAGTAGAACCTGATCCTCGTTATATTCTCGTACCCAATCCTGCACGGTCTCAATTGCCTGTACGTCGTTGACAGGTCGAATGGCAAACACGTTTGTCAACCGCTGACTGCGGTGGTCAGAGCCGAATCGAAATTCGTTGTGAAGCAAAGCTTTGCGGACCGCTAAGAGTGCTGCAGGCGAAGGGCTCCACGAACGATCAGGTTCTCCGAGCAGAGTCTTCGCGATTTGATTCAGGGTCATCATGCGGGTCCGTGTCTTATCTGCGAGGACAGAATATGCAGTATCGAGCACAGGGGCGTTCTGGCGATATGTGCGTTCCGCTTCCTCGGTGATAGTTTCAAGAAGTTTGATGATAGGCGCGGCAGCCTCACGTGGAACGTGGACCTCGCCTTTGGGGTCTGCTTTGTATACGTCTGTCGGCATATAAGGAATAAGGCGTTCAACCATGGCAGGATCCATAGCCCCCGGAATGGCAAATGAGACGGTTGCCAGGCGAGAGTGGCACCACCTTCCGTTGACGGAAAAGAACTGACTGATGACACCAATCTGCTGAACAAAAACGGCTAGAACAGGCTCGCGGCCGGGCATAGACAGTTCAACGACGTCTCCAGGTTTGAGAAAGAGGCCTATGGTGATCAGGTCGTCGACACCATTCTCGTCACCTTCAACCTCATTTCCGCTCATGCTTTCGTCCGCCTTGGCACCGCAGCTCAGCTTCGACATGCCATTGATCATCTCGTCGCCGGTGGGATAGTTAGCAAAGGCAGCGAGGGTCTCCTCATCGGGACCACCAAGCTCTTCTTGCTTCGCTTTTAGGCGTTCGCGGATCGGTAGGGACTGCGTCTGGAGAAGGGCCGGATCAATCACAGAAGCATAGTTTGCGGTGGCAGTGGCAAGTTGAGACCGCTGGAAGATATCAGTCAAGGGTTAGGGTGCGAAAGTACAGCGTTGGAGACATACAAGTCGAGTGCTATGGAGGCCTCGCCGCCCCGCCGCAACTGCAATTGCACTTCTGGCAGCAATGGGCTGTCCCAGTCTGCGTTGCCGATTTGTTATGCGCCATTGACACTTCCAGCAAATATCCAGTGCAGGCCATGGTCGGGCCCGTGGATACATGGCGTGGTGGTGAGTTGTTTAGTGTCGAAATTGGCAGGCGCGACCTTATGATATCGAAAGAAAAAAAAGGTTATCGATAACGGACCGCGGAAGCGGAAGGGGCGCCCGAGCGGTATCCACTTGGCAGAAATTCTCTCTCGATCTCAAATGCTTGTGCTCCATCCTCCTTCGAACCATCGACTCCCATACTCCAGGTACGTGACGCTCTGCCTTCCCCTCCAACTCCTTCTATGTGATGAATATCAAAAACAATAGCATGTATTATCCTAGCAGCGCTTCGTCGCTGGCCTGCGGAGCCTTTCTCCCTGATCAGAAACTTCTCTCGACTTGTTATCTTCTACAGCATTTCGCCAGGAGCTAACATTCTATACAGCACTGGCAGCATGGCGCCTGCAAAGGGCTGCTTTTCCATTTTATACTTCGCGGCCGCTGCGAGCTTCACGGCCAAATCAACCGAGGACCTGCCTGCACCTGTCAAGGCTCGCGATCTGTTCTCGCTGCTTGAGGCGCGGTACTCGGGCATCACGCCCAAGGTTCTGAGTAGCTGTGCCTTCACGGTCAACCTGGAGTACGTCGATGTTGATGGAGATGACTCGCCGCAATGGGACCTGGAGATCAAGGAGGGCGATGAGGTCGCCATCATCCCACCGGTAAGCTCGGGATGAGTGTGTCAGTCTGTCTTGGAGTGTAGAGATCAGAGACCAGAATTAGTAGCAATATACCCTACGCGATATCCTCACCAATCGCTGAGCACTGTAAATTTGGGCCTCCTGGTGAATTCTATTCTCTGCCATGATGTAACACGTCACCAACGCCCCCGTCTTTTGAGATAAAAGTCCCAACATGCAGCTCTTGTAAACGGGCTGCAGGTACTGTAATACGATACAACTGCCATCAACAGGCGATCCTATGTAGCTTGCCCAGATATGGTTGCATAGCGAGCCCAGTTTGCGATGTCTTGTGTCTTTGTGCCTCAGGCGATGACGCTACCCCTTGTAAGACGCAATGTCCAACTCCACCTCGACTCAAATGACGGCGACGGCACATTCACACCACCGACCCACCGACGTGCGCATCATCCAAACACCATGGGCGACGACCCAATTGACCCACGCCTGCAGCAGTATGCGCAGTCACTGCCGCCGCACACACTCGCGCAGGCGTACACAGCGGGCCCAGCACTCGCAAACAGCGCCAGCCACCAGCCCTATTATCTTCCCACTCCGATCCAGGCCCATCACCAGCATCCGCATCCGCATGCCCATCCCCCTCCACTTGCGCCCGCTGCCCCGCCGAGCGCACTCGATCCAGCACTCGAGCCGTCGCCGACTGACCACCATGCCGCCTCCCCCGACGACGACGACGACGATGACCAGGAGGGCGACCATGACGGGTATGTTGCTGCCTACTGCGCGCCCATCGTCGCGCTTGATACTGACGGCGGCAGTGCCCACGCAACACCAGGATCTGCCAAATCGCCTGGCGAGCTGAAGCGGCCGCGCGCCTGCGACTCGTGTCGAGGCCTGAAGGTGCGATTGGAGTTCGGGGACAAAGGAACTGCTCGTTGACACGCTCTAGGTCCGTTGCGACCTCGACCGACCAGACCTGCCATGCAGACGCTGTGCAAAGGCAAACCGTACTTGGTACGCACGCGCAAACCCTCGAGCCCCATGGGTATACTTACATTGCACAGTATCACGACTCCTCCGACCAGGAAGCGGCAGAAGAAGGCCGACAGTCGCGTTGCCGAGCTTGAGCGCAAGATCGATGCCCTGACAGCGACCCTCCATGCGCAGAAAGCAACATCTCCCAGCGTACAACACCATGGGGGCATACCGCAATACGAGAACACACCGAGCGCCCTCGCCCAGGCAGAAGGCTCCTTCAGACTTGGGTCTATTAGCCATAGCTGGTCGAATCCCCCACCACCCCCTCCGCCCCAAACTAGATATCCAGACGCCCCACCAGGCTATGGACCCGCGCAGAACATACACAGAGAGCCCGAGGCCAAACGGAGGAAAGTCAATGATGGAAACGCGCGTGCGGTAGGTTGGCTCTCAAAGGACGTAGCACAGCCTCTAATGTGCTCATGGCAGACCATCCCAGAGGACATGGACGCCATCCATCGCGACCTGGCCGAGCTCCCTGAGATGAAACGAACGAACAAGAAAGGCATTCACGCCGACTACTCGTACATCAATGGCTTGATCGACAACCTTATGCCTCCTGATGTCGCCGAGCGCATCTTTCATCGATACGTCAAAGATATCTGCCCGCACTTTCCCGCGGTACCGCTTTCTCCTGGGACAACGGCGAGAGAAGTACGAGAGAAGAAGCCACTACTGTTCTTAGCGATTGTCGCTGGGTCGTCGCACGGAAGCATCGAGCATCTGGTTCCCCAGGATGTTCAGAGAGAATTGACCAAGTTGCTCAAAGACCAGTTCGCAGACATTATTTGGCGTAATGGGGAAAAGTCGCTGGAAATTGTTCAAGCGCTGCAGCTGGGCGTGCTTTGGTATCGACCACCTCTCCACTACGAGCAACACAACTTCTACATGATGGTCAATTGTGCGGCAGTGATGGCACTTGATCTGGGCTTGGGAAGACGAGCGACACCTAATGTGATGAAGCTTGGCGTGGGCCCATTTCGCAGGTGTCACCCAAATGCGAGCAGTATTGAGGCCCGACGCGCCTTTCTCGTCTGCTACTATCTGTGCATGAGCATCACCATGGTACTTAGACGACCGATACTGTTACGATGGACAAAGTACATGGACGAGAGTGTTAACATTCTCGAGACCTCACCTGAAGCTCTTCCCTCAGACAAGATCCTCTGCCAGCATGTCAAGATGGCCCACATTGGCGAGAACATATCCATCCAGTTTTGCATGGACGACCCATCTGTCGAGGTGGCCATTTCAGAGCCGAAAGTTATCTACGCGCTGAAGATATTCGAGAACGAGCTGCAGCAGTTGCGACAGGAGGATGCGGAGATGGAAGTAGTAGATCGTAAGTCAACTGCATCCGCTATAACTGCTTCCAACTAACACTGAAGCAGCAACATTACGACTAGCGGAACATGTGACCAATCTCTATATCCATGAAATTGCTCTTCATCACAATCAAAGCGCTGCAGACTTCCAACCCCCATTCCCTTCAGAGTCATTCGCCTCCGGGGTAGGCAAGAAGGACTCAATTGGACCGGCGCATATCGGTGCTCTCGGTGAATGCCTGACTGCTACTCACGGTATACTTGACACGATATTGAGCGTCCCTCTAGATGTTCTTCTGACTTTTCCGGTCATCTTTTGTGAGTAGTCATCATCTTCTCTACCATTAGCACCCACTAATCATGTTCGTAGGTGTGAGAGCCATTTACGCTATTGTTTGTCTCATGAAAATGTGGGTATCTGTCACAACCTCCAGCGAGGTCGGCAGCATCATTAAGCAGGAACACCTACAGATCGAGTCTTACACGGAGCGTCTTGTGAACATGTTTGAGGCTATTGTCTCTCGCGATGCGCAGAGCCCCCACGGCAAATTTTACTTTGTTGCCAAACGTCTACAGGACCGCTTCTCTCAGATCAAAGAAGGCACCGAACGACCAGACCAACCGAACACTACCGACGAACCCCGCCGCGCACTAGCTAGATCCACCTCAGGCAAACGCTCACGCCAAAGCTCGGCAAACCAGACGCCCCTCCACCTCCTCTCCGAAGTAGCAATGAGCAACAGCGGCACACCAACCTCACAACCTCAAGTACACATGCAAACTCAACCACAACAGCAGCAACCAACTCAGGCACCAATGCAGCAGGGCTGGTATCCTGGAATCCCAGCACCACAGCAACCGGACATGATGGGGATTCCGCAGGGGAACTTTGATCCGAATTTCGATTTTACGCAATTTGATCTTAGTATGGGGAGTGATGCGGATCTATCTGCGCTTTTTATTCCTGATGGAGTGCTTTGGAACTTCGCGCCGGATCCGGGGATGTCTTATGCTGGGGCATTTTGAGTTGAGAAATTGATGTGGGGATGATGTTATGATAGTGCATGGCTCTTGAGATGACTTATTGATGCAGTACGAGGAAAACCAGACAGCAACACCAACTGGCCTGACAAGGCTTTTGTAAATACGTCTGTCATTACATCCTTAAGTACAAAGTTGAGATATTCATCCTTGTTGCCAGCTCCAAGGGATCACTTAACATCCTTCATAAATTAAGAGTTAACAGGGCACACTTGATCCTCCCTTTTTTTTTTGGCTCGATTTGCATTAGCTAGGCTTTCGCCTTATTAAAATATTTTCTCGAACCTGAGAACAAGGGACTGCCATGTTCAATACAACGCCGATTTGATTACATGTGTACGTCATTCAGAGGCTGACTCAGATACATGCCACCAATCAGCGAGCTCGGAGGCCGCAAACCAAATGCAATTCGCGATAAGCGCTACTATCGATCAACTGTTCAATTCAGCACTTGACCATCACAAGAACTTATTGTCAGGTCCAAACACGACAGGATGCAGTAGTCTGATGTCACCGACTTCATTGTGCTAGTGGAGTTTGGCGGAGTTTGGTGGTGGTGATGGGCGCGGAGCGGGCGTAACATACCTCTCATATCCGGTCCGCGAAGTAGGGAGGACGCAAGTATAAAACAAAGAGATTTCTCTCTAGAGACCCTAAATTCATCCACACTCATATCCTCAATCCAAATCCCATCTCATTGCCATAACCCAAACTGAGTCAAGTCAACAACTTTCCCGACCCAATATCCATCTATTTAGCGTTCACTTCAAATTCAAACCCCGTCCAAATCTCCTCAGCTATCAGAAGAGATGTCTGTCCTCCCTCTTTCTGGAAAAGTCGCGCTTATCACAGGCGCGAGCAAAGGCATTGGCGCCGCCACAGCCCTCGAACTCTCCTCCCTCGGCGCAAAAGTAGTTATCAATTACAGCTCGGATTCGAAGCCTGCAGATGCTCTTGTGGAGAAGATCGGCGCCGAAAATGTAAACCCCTTCCTTTCCCTCTTTCCTCCTTCATTTTAAATATAGTTGCTTCCTTCGCGCTTTATCGCTTCCCTCATACCTCTCTGCACATATACTAACACCCTCCAGGCCATCGCCATAAAGGCCGACGCCGGCAATGTGCAAGAGCTTGAAAGACTAGTCAAAGAGACGGTAGCCAAATGGGGCAAAATTGACATCTTGGTACCAAACGCCGGTGTAGCACCCAACCTCGACCTGGAATCCACAACCGAAGAGGCGTTCGATAACACGTACCGCGTCAATGTCAAGGGGCCCTACTTTCTGGTCCAGAAAGCAGCACCCTATATGCCATCAGGGGGTTCCGTAATCCTGATCTCGACGTCGCTGTGTGCGGTTTCGGGAATCACGCCAAACTATCTGCTGTATGTGAGCACGAAGGGTGCCATTGAACAGATGACGCGCGTGATGGCTAAGGATCTGGGCCGGAAGGGTATCAGTGTGAATGCGGTGGCTCCGGGGCCGACGGGGACGGAGTTGTTTTTCAAGGGGAAGAGCGCGGAGTTGATTAAGATGATTGGGAGTTCGAATCCGGCGGGCAGGATTGGCGAGCCGGAGGAGATCGCGAAGGCTATTGGGTTCTTGGCGGGGGATAAGAGTAGTTGGGTGAATGGGCAGATTATGCGGGTTAATGGGGGCATGACTGTTGGTTGAGAGGGTGAGTATGAGGGAGGATGATCGAGTGAACGTAACCGGCGAGAAGTCAACTTGGTCTTTGCACAACTAGAAGAACAACTCTTGGCAGATGCTTTTCATGTTTTCAAAATACAAATATTACTTCCGACCGTCCTTTCCACAATCTGTTCTAAGTCCTCAGCCTTAATTTTCATTTATGTGAGCCCTCCTCCTTCTCAACTCTATCTCTTCACTTGTCTCTATATGCACACAGCCCTACTAAAGCGGGGTTTAAAGCTACTGTAGGCTTCTATGGTAATTTATATGTATTTAAGGTTCTCTTTTGTAAAGAAGGTGGCGGCGTCCGTTCATGGTCTTTGCTGGTCTCTGCTGGTCTCGAGTTTTAATCCATGTCTAATCTGTGGATCGAAGCTTTAAAAGTAAAGAGATGAGCTTTGTGTGGCGCTTGGCTATTGGATTTAACCTCCGTTCGATGCTTTCTGCGAATTGTAATAATGCTTATCACAGTTTCGTAACGATGCCCACCACAAAATAATATCGAGGTACGTTATGCCTCTACCTCGCTTTTCCCAGATCTGGTTATAGAAAAATATAACAGGGTGTAGTACCGTTGGATTGACCCCTTCGAATTTCTACTCAAATTATCGACCTGCTCCACAAAGAATGGTGGAAGGTGGCCTGTGCCCCAGTGAGTGTAACAGTCACGTGCGCCATACGAACGCACCAATTGGGATCAAACTTGGTTGGGAGATCTCTAATTTCGCGTAACTCTGGAGGAACCAAAGCGTAGTTGAAGTGGTACGTAAAGAGTCATTTACCATACGAACCTTCCAATGGATGGTAAGTTCGGACAGAGCATCGGGTTTACCAAGGTGGTCCATGTTTTTTTGGGTAAGGTACAAATAGAGCGTCGACTTCCTTTATTCTCGAAACTCCATCGATTCAAGTATCAGTGCCTTTCTCGTTATTCTCAATCCTGTGTTAATCCTTTCACGTCACATACTGTCGTTCTCTCCAAAGCAAGGAAAGATGAAGAACTTCTTCCTCGTGTTAGCTTCATCCATCTCTTTGACGCAAGCTGCACTTGTGCATAATGGGACCTACCCACCCTGCACGCAAAAGTCTCAAAGAAAAGCTTGGTAATAACAGATTTCCCCCTCCCTTTCCACAACCGCACACTGATCCAAACTAGGCACACACTGCCCGAATCTGAGAAACGCGCGTACCTCACGGCCGAAAAGTGTCTGATGTCCTCTCCCGCCATTCTCTCACTCCCCACGAACGCCTCCCGCTCCCGCTTCGACGAACTCCAGCAATCCCACGCCATGAGCACAAACACTATTCACAATGTCGGTGCTTTCTTCCCTTACCACCGCTATCTCGTACACACGCACGAGCAGCTTCTAAAGACTGTGTGCGGCTACACCGGTGCGCAACCGTACTGGGACGAGGCACTTGACGCAGGGAATTTCGCAGCTTCCCCACTATTGGATCCTGACACGGGATTTGGAGGTGATGGCGAAGGAGTGGGACAGTGTATCCAAGATGGCCCGTTCAAGGGGTATGTGAATCCCATTGGACCCGGGGAGAGAGTAAGCAATCACTGTATCAACAGGAACCTGGGAGATTGTATCAGTGTTTATGGCGCGAAGCTTGCAGGAAAACAATATGTGGATGGGTGTGCTGAGCTGGAGAGTTATGCGGAGTGGTGGCCTTGTATCGAATTTGGTCCTCATTCTGCGGGACATGTTGGTATTGGCGGAGAAGTAAGTCCCAATTGCGGAAACTGGACGTGATAATTTGCTAACTCTGTGCAGAATCTGGCGAGCAGTCCTGGTGATCCGCTGTTCTATTTACACCATGCGTATATCGATAAGTTGTGGTGGGAATGGCAGTCCAGGAACCTCAGCACTCGCTTGACAGACATTTCCGGTCCTATCGTTCCGTAAGTGCCATTCTCTCCCTTCATCTCAAGCATGCACTAACTCTTTCTCTTCTACTTATAGTCAGTCAGCCGGCATCCCAACTCCCTTCCTCCCAGGCGGCCCGGCGCCCCTACCTGCTTTCCCAAGCCCTGCAATCTGTCCTGAATTTCCTGGTTCTCCTCCCCCGCCCCCAGATGTACTGCCGTGGCCTGTCAGGGGAACATCTGGCGACCCTGGCAATATGACGACTTTGAATCATGTTTTAACGGTTGATGGTGCTCTGCCAGATGTTAAGATTAGGGATGTTATGAGTGTGGAGAATGGGATGCTTTGTTATGAGTATGTGTAAAGGGTACGATTTTTACTCCGATTTTGCCTGGGCCTCTTCCCAGTGCCAACCAAGCGGCCCGCAAGTCTATATTTAAGGCAAGAGGTAGAACTCAGCTTTTCAAATACCTACTATATCTTCCACCGTATGGTTTGCACCATATTCCATATGCATCTGCTGAATGTAGAGGCTAACATGATGTGTTTTGGCATTGCTATGTTTGGGGTCTGAACCATGACCTAGATTTTCTTCAAGACACTACTTCATCCCTAATCCTTGCGTCTATTGTGTCAACAAAAGTGACAGTGGTGCTTTTCGAGTCCGAAAATGAGATGCGTTGTGCTTAATGCCCTTCCTTTGTTGTCACTGATATAGTTCTAAGATAAATTGCGCACACAATTAATTAAATAGTTACTCTCTAAGAGTTCTAGAGGCCACCTAATAATTTCCTCCCCTATTTAGAAAAGATGTAACTTACTAACTTGTTCTGCTTCCTGTATTGTTTCCTTGTTAAGATTAAGAGCGGCTAAAGCAGTGTTGAGACCTTGTATGCAAGGGTAGAAAGGATCGTAACTTATGTTTGTAAGATATAGAAGCTATGCTATAAGTTAGTAGTGCTCTACTGGGGCGTCCGAATCTCTTGCACAATAGTAGTTAGTTTTGTTCTGTTTTTTTATAAGGGGTTAACATACATTGTCGCGATAATTAACAACAAACAGCGTTTAAGATGTGTTAGTAGCGAAAGTTGGCATTTTCTTTGTAACAACTAGCTAGTAGAAAGGTCTTTTTAAAGTTCTTTATTAAACGGAAGAGGTTGCTACGTGCCACTAGGCGCAGGGCCTATAGGGTTTACGTAGATAAAGTTAATAGCTATAGTGATAAGAACTAAGAGATAAGAGAAAGAGCATACATTAAATAGATAGATTTGTAGAGATAAAAAATTTTAAGCAGCTGCGTGTGCAGTTGCCCACGCAGAAATTTCATCTTAAGTATAGTTAACAGCTTACTCAAACCACAGTTCCAACGATAGCTCGCAACGAGCTTCAAGACCACGATCCACCTTAAAGATGGCGTAACGTGTCATGCGTCCGTTTCGATGCTGGTTTCTCCTATCGCTTCCTGTCGTACGCGACTAACTTTGTCAAAATGTCACTGCCATCTATTTTCTGTTGCGAATTCGAGAAAACTCTTGTTCCTAATTGGAGTGTCAGTTCAGATTGAAGGTATGAGGGAGCGAATGTTGCAAATAAAGCCGTCGTCCTTGTCTTCGCTCAACCATTCCTCCTTTAACGAATTTTCGTCCTCGATATAACCCTCTATGTTCAATCATTCCTACACCTTTTTGACTCGCTATACCTGCCCAAACGCCAGGTAATCGAGAGCGGGATGATGGGAAAGGAAGTAGAGGGCAAGTCTACCAACACACAGGTCTATGCGGAGAAAGTTGTTGCGAATGTTTTGAGACAAGGACAGCGGAAACATCATTGGGTCGGAGTACTGACCGTGCGGCTGTGGATGAATTCAACGTTTTCGTGGAGCATAGTATAGTTAAGATATCATAAAATAATGCGGAGGAGAGAGTCACGTACTGTACTAATTTGATGAGGAGATGATTTTTGCGGATGGATTTGGGCTTGTGATACTCAAAAAGAGGGTCGCTGCGGATAGATCTTACGCGAAGGGGGAAAAGATTGACTATATTAGGAAGAGTACGCACTGGCGGCGCATACTCAAGGCGAGGAAGATTTGTTGTTAGTCGGGGCAACGATATATGTATAATAGAATATGATCGGACGGACACAAGTATCCTGAAAGGAGTTCACTTGAAAATGTGCAGAAAGTTTCTCAAAGCTGCTAAGAAGAGTCTTCTTAGAACCTCATTCATATACATTGCTTCCTGTTTTGGGCTTGGAGTAGAGCATATATCCCATGTTGACTCACAACCAATCGGAGCGTTCTACGCATTACGCAAACCTCACCCCACCACCAAACAAGTAAGCCCATGAGGCACAGCTCAACCTCCTCCCTCAGATTGACTGACCTTCCCACTGCTCAACTCAATCTGCTCCAACCATGGCATGGACGCACAAACCCCGCCTCCCCATCCTGATCTGGTGTCTTTGGGCCTTCCCCTTCACCATCTGGGACACACTCTGCCTCTTACTCCGCCCTTCTTCCCTTCCCAGCTACAAATGGCACAACCCCTACTTCTCGGATTCATTCACCATCTGGGCTCGCATCGACAAAAGCTATGGCGAACAAGGCTGGAAAGACCGCGACGGCTTTGTGGCAGCACAGAGCATCATTAATATGCTTGAAGTCACGATGTACATGATTTACATACTTATTGTCTTGAGGTATGCGGGGCGGTTATTCGGTGCAAAAGTTAGCGGGAGAGCGGGAGGCGTGGCGGTAGTGGTGGGTATGAATGCGGGATGTGTGACGGCGACGAAGACGACGCTTTACTGTGCGTATCACCCAGGCTTTGATGAGACAGGGAGAGGATGCTGATTGTAGTAGTTATGCGGGAATTGTTTTCTGGTCTCAAGTATACGGGGCATAATGAGTGGAGGCCGTTTCTGCTGACGTGGGGAGGCATGAAGTACGTATTGCGATGCACGCAGCTGTTGTGAGATGGGGCTAATGATAGGAAGTTTGCTCTATATCTTAGCATCATCCTACATGCTGTACAGCTTTGGGAAGGACATCCTGGATGGTCTCACCGAAGACTCGGCCATTGAGACAAAGTGAGTATATAGAGTATTGCTAACTCTGAGACGCAAATCAAGCTTGAACAGTGGAGTAGCACGCGAATTGCGGATTTGGGCGCTGGGAGGGACTGTGCAAGATCCAGTATCTACTGAGTGGTATAACCAAATGTTGGCTGCCACAAGTGGATCGGCAAAGTGTTCTCTAACAAATACAAAAGTACTACAGTGGCCCGATCTAACCCTTTTAGTCAATTGCTAGTATTTGTTGTATAATAGTGCATTGAAAAGTCGGCAATATACCTCCCCATTGAGGCATGGAGCTTCATGAAACACACAGGCCGGCACTTCAAACAGAAGGAAATCCTATGAAGAATGAAAAGAGAATAATTGAACTGTGATGAAGACGAGCGTACATATGGAGTTGCGTGTCGTTAATGCTATTTAGCATAGTACGCAAACTCTAGACCTCCCCATCTGTTTCATCCCTATCATGCATATCAACGACCCTGCTGTTTTTGCTTTCTCTTTCTCCTCGAGCTTTCTAGGTGCAACTAATATCATCTCATCCCGCTTTCATTGCAACATTTATATTATACACTATTAATCCAAGTTCTAGAAAAATGGTTGCTGCTAAATGAGTATGATATCTGAAAGGGAGAAGGTCTTCCGTACCCGTCTTGCTGAATGAGTATTAAGACTTCATTGTAACGAAAATTCGCTGTCCATGTCATATACTCCCGTCTTCGGGTTATTGATGTTATATTCACAACTTGTTCAGGTCCTCTTCAATCTTGGCCCAGGCTGGGGGCAGTAGAGTCCCGGACAGCCAGTAGTTATCGTCATGGTCTTTGCCCAACACCACGATCACATTCCTGACAGTTGGGCTCTGTCGCATCGAGTTCGCGTGATGATATACCATGGTGCCGGGCGGGTTGCTCCTTGATTGTCCTGTATCGCCGGCACGCACAAGTGCATGGCTGAAGTCGGCCGTCTTCATGAAGTTGGCCCGAGTCCAGTTAGTGAAGGGCATCAGCAGAGCGTCGGACCCGCAGTATAACATTGTGGCCGGATCGCTACCATGCTTTTGTTCCCGTCGTAGCTCGCGCAGATACGCCAGCACTTGAGGCTCTGTCGATTGCTCCATCAACTGACGCCGATTCTCTAGAGCAATGGGCCCCAGAGATCCTGTTGAGACCTCGGGAGACACAAAGATGAAGGCTGCTACCGCCATATTTTGAACGTAAACGCCAGGGGCCTGAATCAGCGATGAAAGTCGGAACCGCGCATTAAGAGCGTGAAGCGCTGCTACTGGTCGCGGCTGCGGTAGGGAGGAGGCCACTGCACGCAGTGCCCACGCCGTCAACACATCGCCCTCGCTGATAAAAGGCGTCTTCTTCCAATGGTCTTGAGCAGCCAGGTCGTCCTGTGCCTGGCGGTGCAACTCAGCCACTACCTTCTTCGGTAAGAAAATAGTACGCGTCTCAACGACTCGGTTGCGCATCAGATCCCCAGCAAATCGTAGTCCAAACATAGCCATAGCCCATCCCTTCAGCCGCTTCTGACTTAAACTGTACTCCTCTTCTTTCTCCACGGGTGCATCTGCGGCTGCACAGATGGCATCGTCTCGAGCACCGAGCATAGGCGGCACTTCCGACTCCCGCCCAGCTAGCACCAGTGACCAGCCATGCAAGAGGGCCTGCTGGCCCATAACATCCATAAGTGTGTGTGGCCATGAGAGCGCCACAAGTGTCGCGTTGTTGAACGAAGTAATGTACAGTGACAACTGGGGCGCGTCTGTGTAGATGAAGTCCTCAAGTGTCTCTGGCGCATTTTCTGCAGCCGCAAAGGCTCGGAAGGCCGGGGGCCCAGACTGGATAGACGGGCCCTTGGTAACTTTAGGGAGGGTTTTTGCTAGCGGATGTTCTTCTATATCCATAGATATAGATTGGTGGGCATAAGACACAGCAGGACGTTCCACCGTGAAGGGCTGAGGGACATGAATCTCCAACCTGTTGTTCTCCTAACGAGCGTGAGTCTACAGCTCTTGAGATATCAAACAAGGAACACACCTTTAGTCTTAAACGACCGCCGACCTTCCTCCAGTCCCCAATCTCTAGTAGCGATGATAGCGAGGTGTGAAGCTTGTCTGCATCCAGCACGTCGTTGAAGCACAGCGTCCATGTAACAATGATGCTCTGAAGCGTCTTAGTGTCGTCTAGCATGTGAACAGGGTAGATATCGTCGCTTTCAACCGGCGGTGGTGGACTTTTTGCGGGAGACGCTCCGAGTAGACGCCATAATGCATCCATCCTGTCGACGCTGAAATGCCCTTGGTGTTGATGCAAACATAAACTCTGGGGCCTGAGTGCATCCTTTTGATAAGTTTGCCCTGCTGCAGGAGCGTATGTATTCGGAAAATTAGGGGGTTCGCTTAGTGTTTGGACTACTAGTAGCCAATTAGATGAACGGTATGAAGCAGCAGCCGTGTTCGCCAAGATCACGACTCTGAGGTTTCCGTCATCCCACGTTGTGAGCCGATCAACTGAGTCAAGCGATGGCGCTGACTAGCTCACGCTCGGGGAAACGTTGTGCATAGAGAACTTTCTGGGCACCAGCGTGTTTGAGTATTACACCAAACGTCTACATGCTGCCCGCCTTATCTCTCCACTCCGGCCTACGTCAGGCTCAAACCGTTATGTGTAATGATTTCTCTCTAAACGAGTATCTAAACCGTCTTGCAACTACCTACGCACAGTCCACAACATGCTGGCCATTCGGCTCGGTTCCAGAATTTTCCGATTTCCGAGATTGTCTTCGGCGCAATACCGCCCTTATTCTTATCGCGAAATAGATCAGAAAAAGACTGCTCTGGCTCCTCTCCTGATATCGAGGCGCGTCGGTTGCAAAGCATGTCTGGATACGAGGTTAATCACACTTGACTAAAGTGAGTAACTTTTATTCAACTACAAGGATGCCTGAAATTTGCATAACGAAGTACAAAGTCCCCGTTTTGGTCTTGGTGAGCTCCTAGGGACGAAATTTAGAAACTGCCTCTCAGCCCTACAAACGGCAATTAGACCCGTAAAGTGTTAGATTAAGACGTTTCCTCATGTAGAGTAGGGCTTTAGCGCAGTTGCGCTTCTGGACGCAGTTCTTTGACTTGCTTTATCGTCCTATCTTCCCGTACGCACTCATGCTTGGCAATCTGGCTTGGTGGGAGATCGTTCTCACCAACGACCACTTGCAGTCCTACTCCATTCATTAAACTCCAACCCCCCGCCCGACTTTTCTGTCATAAGCGAAATGGTTTGTCGTAGGAATATGTGCCCAATTGGGATGCTGCCTTGCTTAGTAAGACTTAGCCTGCCGCCTGCGCTAGCGAAGTGTGCTAGTTGTGGCGCTTACACAGCCCCACGCGATGCCTCCAGTTTTCAACATCGTCCTTGCTCGTCTTCTTAATCAACATTCCCTACATTTGATTTCGAAATTAGAATATGGCAGAAGCATTCGGCATAGCAGCAGGAGGTCTGACAGTCCTGGAAATCATTATCAAGGTCATTAAACAGTGCAAAACCTTGATGGAAACAGCTCACGATGCACCTCGGGTATGTATGTCGCGATTTACACACCAGACTCCACTTTTCATAACTAGGGCGGTCAAGTAGCCAAGTAGCCAATTAAGAAGTAGCTTCTTGAAGAGCTGTGCTGATTGCTCCTCCTTATCTAGGATCTACAACATGTTCTTATTGAAATGTCGTCACTTAAGGCAGTTCTCGAAAGTTTTGAATTCCTCTCACGGGCGGAATTTTCAGATACTGCACAAAGTCTTGTCGATGCCAACGGGATTGTGGAAGCATGTCAAAGCACTGTTGGCGAACTTTCAAAAGAACTGGATGGGCTATCGCTCGCCAATACCTCGCAGGTCAACGTTAACCTTGGAAAACGGCAGAGAATCAAGGGATCTTTGCAATGGTGTCTGAAGGAAAGCAAAACTAGGAAGCTGCTGGACGAAGTAATGCAACACAAAACGACTCTCACCCTTGCCCTTCTTGGTGAAATTACGAGCGATGTGAAGGAGATCAAAAGCACTGTGGAGCGGGTTCGAGATCAACTTACCGACACTGACCGAAGAAAGATGTGCAATTGGATTGAAGAAACAAATCCTACACCAATCCACCATCGATCTTGCAAGAATCACGAAGAACATACTTCACAGTGGATACACCGCGTGGACCAATGGAAAGACTGGCTTCATCTTCAGCGTCGACTTATTTGGATCCACGGAATACCTGGAGCTGGCAAGACTATTCTCGCATCGTATCTTATTCAACAGACTATCACGTACTGTGAAAGTCTGCAAAATAGTCGAGTTGCTTGTTTGTACTACTACTGCTCCTTTCTTCATGGTCAAGAAGAGCGACGGGACGAAGCACTCCCGTTTCTAAGGTGGATAGTGAGTCAAATTTGCCGGCGAAGCGACCATATCCCTGTTAATTTGATTCCTCTTTATCGGCAAAATAGTATACCGTCTCTCCAAGAGCTGAAAGAAGCCCTTCAAGAGCTTCTAGTGCATTTCGATGTGCTTTTCATCGTGGTCGACGCGGTAGACGAAAGTAACCCTAGAGACATTTTGATAGAACTCATCCAGGATATTGTAACTCAGCCGAATTACGGAAATATCCAGCTCCTAGTTACAAGCCGAAGATATGCAGATATTGAGGATGTGCTTCGTCCCTTGTCGGAGCCTACATTGCCAATGTCGAATTCCATTGTTGACGCGGATATTCGCAGCTACATCGACACCATTTTACAACGAAACAAATATCTTGCGAGGTGGTCCGGAAAGCTTCAGAAGGAAGTTGCTGAAGCGTTGGCTCAGGGTTCTCAGGGCATGTGAGTATCCCCGGTTCAGTCACCGCTTGCTCTTCATGACTAATCGATAGGTTTCGATGGGTTGTATGTCAAATTGATAGGCTCCAACGCAAATCGCCCCAACAAGCCAGAGAGGCGATTAAGTGTCTTCCACAGACACTCGAGGAAACATACGAAACAATTCTGTTGGAGATACCACAAGATGACTGGAGCACAGCGCGCACAGCTTTACAGTGGATCAGCGGTGACTCAGACTTACATTTCTCGTACGGAATTCCCGCGAATTGTCTCAGTTCAGCTGTACTGAGCACTGACCGCACCTCTATGTTATACGTCTATGAGAGTGGCCACGAGCATGAATTCCTAAAGGTCATATTGGGTTGCCTGATTGAATTAAGTCTCATTGACAGCGAAGAGGGCCGTGAGTGGCCGTTCGGTGGTAGCTACTCCGTGGAAGAAGATCCTAGCGGTACCTGTTGTCATACTGTATCACTCGCGCATTACACGATTCAAGAGTTTCTCTTCTCTGACCGCATAAAGACGAGCAGGGTCTCCTATTTCACAATGTCGCGAAACGCTTGCGCACACAAGATGTTGGAAATTGTGCTCCCTCCTAAAACAGAAGGCAACTACTCCTTCTTAAGTCCTCGTGCCTACAAGGCGTTCAACGGCTACTGCATCTCCATCGCTCGTAGATGTTTGTATTTTTGGGAAGATTTCTTACTACAGAATGACACTTTTTGGCATCAGTATCACGATTTCTTCAACGAACACAGATATTCATGGAAAAGATTGTATCACATGGATGTCGACGATTTGATATCTGGATCAGAATTCAGCTACGGAGCAACGGATGATCCTACAACTATGAAAATACAATACTTAATCGCGCTTTTAGACTCTGGCTGCATCAAAATGTCAGAGAAGCTGTTGGAAAAACTCTCGTTGGAAGGCATTTTATGCAACTCGGTACCCATTTTGTCAGATTGGTCCATTGATGGCAAACTTGTTACAAAAGAGCCAGGTTTTACTACCATTCTCGATATACTCGGGGCACAATGCTGTTTTATCTCGCTACAGCCCTATCAAGATCTGCTTGGCAGCTTAAGATCAAGGATGGAACTGCCCAAATTGCTCTTTTTCCATCTTGGAGCGCATTACCACGAAAGTGCTTGCGATGAGCTTTGCGTCATTGCTGATCTACTGGAAGCAGGTGTGAACGCAAATTCCCATGGGTGCCTTCTCACCCCACTACAGGTCGCCGCCCAGAACTGGGATTATGCAGGCGTTAAGATACTCTTAGAGTACGGTGCAGACCCTAATGTTGTAGGGCAACCGGGTGGCTATATTCCGGCACACATCGACACAATGTGCGCGCAGTCTAGTCCTCTACATATCATGCGGAATGATGAGTATAAATTCACAGCGATGGAATACTACACAGGCTTGAAGGTATGTTCTTACAATCCACCTCCGTCATTAAAAGACAACGACAATTATACGTAAAGTCGAGTTGGAGGCGCCTGAAAGCAGGAATATTGTACATTCCTACTTTCTAAACATAGACCTTGCTAACCAATATGTCACCTTTGCAGGATTCCCGAGGCAAGCAATTGTCTATGATCGAGGCTTTGTTGCTAGAATATGGCGCGAAGGATTTCGTCTGAGTGTTAGCTATAACCTTTTTGCCAGAGTAAATCTTATTCTTATAGTAATAAGCTGTGACAGAAACTACTCACAATAAGTATTAGTGACCTAGGAACAACAAAGAAAGGTCGGCGAGGCTTAAAGGACAGGGCCCAAAGGAAGCTCCAGACTCAAGGTAAAGTGACTTAGTGGAAGTCACGTGACTGTATATTAGACTAATTAGGTCGTAGCAGATGCTAAGAATCTTAATTAGCCTAAGCAAAGAATAATTGGAGTAATTAAGAACTAGCAAAGGCTAATAATTACAAGCACCTTAATTAAGGCTATAGAGAAGAGAATATATAAGTAAGAAGGGTTGTAAGGGGCCAAAGTGCCAGGTAGAATACGGATGGAATTGATAAGGAAGCGGAGGCTTCCTGCTACAAAGGTTTAGGTACTCGGAGCTTCCCTGCTAGCTAGCTTTTATAGGGATAGTGTTCCTTATTAATACCGAGGGCTTCTAGTCCGAGGACTTATATGGTTTGACCCATCACAAAAGTCTCTCTATTACTATTATTACTCACAGTTACCCCACCACAGCAACCTACAGCCCAGATCTTATTATCTAAACTAAATTATTATTATTTTGTAGTATCATTAGCTAAGCATTTTTCCTAATTAAAGAAGACAGCTGCTATCTGGCAGGAGTGACTTCCCAACGCAGGCTAAGCAGAAAAAATTCGGCATAATTTGATAGCACATTTATGACACACACTAATAGGCATATATGATAGTATATAAACTAGCAAGAACATTTGTGATATCTTAACCTCATGCACACTGCAGAGTTTCCAACATTCCTTTTCCCGAGGGCTCGCTTCCTCGAGATACTTGTGAAACTCATGTGCCATTTAGAACAGCTACTCACGACTCGTGTGTATATCCCAAACATGTTCCTCGATAGTCTCAGCATGCCAATTGTCACGGCTGTACTTTGACTTGCACTGCGGTATAAAGCAATGTGTGTGGTTTATGTCCCTAGCGTGGGCGTGTTCTTTGTTGTCCGGGAAGCATTCGCAATGCTCGCTACATCCAGATTTGTTCTTGAGCTGGTGCTCGTCGTAGCTATAGTCGTCATCGAACCACGTCTTGCAATAGTTGCATTGGCGCCGGCTATACTTGTTTGAAGTATAGGACGCTTGAGAGTCTGCATCGGAGGCTAGTTCTTCTTCATCTTCGTCATCTGAGGCTGTGTTGTCGTTCGTGTTGGGAGAACCACCAGATGGGCTAGACTCCTGGATTGAATCTTCGTCGGAAGTGCTTTCATTGTCGTCGTCGAGGCTGGAAGCTACAATGTGTCAGCACAACGCGGAAACACCTAGTTAATCATTCTACGTTATCACGGTACTTTTGCCTGGGTGTTGGCTGAGCTTGCACCCATCCATCACGTTGCAACGTGAACGCGATTCGACACGACCAAAGCCTGGTTCAACTCCTGGGCAGGCGGACGGTAGTTCTTCTTCCCCTTTTTCCCCTTCTTCGTCTTCTTTATCTTAGTTGGGCCGTCACCTGATCTAGCGCCATCGGGTGTAGTCCCTGCTTGTCGGTATGCCACAGGTTCATCATCGAGGTGGAAGCCAGGAGGGGTGTTCTTTGCTCGACGTCTTAGTTGGGGGCTCGACACACTGAACTTAAAAACACCTTGCTGCCAAAGCACATCTTGGAGGCAAATAGTGACATCTGGAAGTTCCTTATGTTGCCAGTGTACTAGGTGGAACGTTCGCCGGACTGGTAGACTGCCACGAACGAGCTTTGGCATCCGCTTCCCGCCTGAGGTATTACTGTTTGAGAGAACGCCGCAGACTTATATGTAAACCAAGGCTCTGGAGTCAATGAGCTGAGAGGTACGGGCCTCTAGATTTGATGCATGTAATGGCGATCGATCTCCCTTGCAGGACGTGGCGAAGATCTCGATTGCTCCATTGTTGTCTTCGCATTTAACTTCTACTAGAGGTTAGCATACGTCGTTGACGTATTCAGCTGCGTATAGAGACATCACATTGGAGTCATTGTCCGTAAAATATCCCAGCTTTTCCAAGTTGGTTGGCGGAGAAAATAGCTCTTGTTTCCTCATTTGTTCAAGGTAACCGAGTGCTTTTTGCGTACCTCACCGGCCGGGTTCATGAGCCCTTTACGCACTGCATGGCTTGTTTCTGTCTCGTATATATCTTCTCCAGGTCAGGATATCCTTGCGTTCTCTTGGGAATACAGGGCCCTAACATGAACGGGTTTGTAGCGTCGCAAGGGCCAGTGTGGCAGCTGACCCGTGCATGGAAACTGCATGAAGCTGCGAGAAAAAGATACTTGCGTTATATAGAATTCCTGTACACAGCTAAGGTATTTTTTTTTCACTATCAGTCATCTACTATCTATCCACCCACCAATCATCCACATACAATGCCAAAGATTCCCAGACAATGTAGTGATGTAAGAGAAATGTTATAAGTTACATAGAAAGTTACATTTCTTCAACATTCTACGCACGAGCCAGTTGTCACGGTGGGCCCTACGACGCTACAAACCCGTTCATTTTGGGGGTCAACCGAGCGCCACTCTCAGGTGTCCAATCAGACAGGACTCCACACGAAGATCATCAACTCTGCGGCAAGTTCAGACCGAAATGCTACGTCGTAGTCTCAGAACCTAGTACTATGGACTAAGTCTAGGCCTTTGTTCGCCTCACTCTTTGTTGTGGATGGGCCATATATATATATCAAATCACATACCTACCTTTCGGCAATGCAACTATATCGCACAATTTCTTAACATCAGTGTTACCTCTTCGACTATCTATCTATGATGTATTGCTCGTCTTGCGGCAATCACCGAGTGCACACCCATGTTGGCGATGATTACAGAGCCAACTTCTGCGAAAAGTGTAGGAAAAGAGCGCGACTCTCTTTGGAGAAATGCAAATGGTGCAGCCAGTCGGCCTTCTATGGGAATCCGGGTTGTGAAGAACATGTGGAAATATCCAGCTGTACGTAGAATGATTTTTTTTTGTTTCTCGTAAAGCTTTGCATAGCCTCGCCATAGAGGGAGATGGAAGCTGTCCTGTATCAACGCTACAAGGTAATGCTGTACGTTACTATCACTCAGCAACAAGTATCTCTAGAAACAAGGTCCAACTCATCCTCCCTTCCCAGGCGATCCGGAGTCTGCTTTATCTGATCACGACTAACCTCCGACAATGGTGCTTTAGTGCCAGCATCATCTTCAGCAATACCAGGCAATCCATCCGCAAATGCAGGTACTGTCATTCTGCTCAGAAATTACTTGATTCCTACTTACAATAATGTAGATGGTTCATACGCGCAGATTGTAGGGGGTTTCGTCGGTAAAGTTGTATTTGCGGGAGTTTGCATGGTAGGCAAGGTATATCTAGGTATAATCTGTACTGGGGGCAGAATAGCAATTGGCGCTATTGGTAGCTTTGCTGGAGTGGGTATGGAAGCAGCGAGATGCTACTTCAATCAGCCGCCAGAGGCCCAAATCCAACCAAGATCCGAGCCACGTCGTGGGGAAGGAAGGGAGGAGAGATCAACAACGACACAGTTATGAAGTTGAGGAGATGTAGCTCACTCCGATGATGCAAGATATACAATGTCATTCTATCACATCAGTTCAATTGATATAAGATTCAACACAACGCAAAGCTGGTTCATGATAGTTGGTCTTTTTTCGACCTGGGGAAGGGTAAGAAACCTGATTTCGAGCGGTTGCTCTACCATATCTCCATCATGCAAAACTCCGCCCGGGCCGCGCATTACGACTCATACAGGTGACTGATAGTTTGCGCGTCCCTGCAGGGCCCTAACATGAACGGGTTTGTAGCGTCGCATGGGCCATGAACCGTGCATGGAAGCTGGACGAAGCTGATAGAAAAAGATACTTACGTTGTATAAGGTTCCTGTACACAGCTAAGGTATCTTTTTACTATTAATTATCAGCTATCTACTATTAGTTATCCATTATCTACCCACTATGCCAAAAACACATGAGCGTGTCAAGATTCATATGGATGATCTTTGATATGTAAATTACATAGAAAAATTACACTTCTTGAACATTCTACGCACGAGACAATTGCCACAGTGACCCCTGTGACGCTACAAACCCGTTCATGGTAGGGCCCTGTGCACCGTCGAATTGCCTTGTACCAATCACATGATACTCGCTCGTATCCTTGTTCGTATTGAAGGTCTTGGCGGCACCACCATGAACTTTAACTTCGGAGGACCAAAAACGAGCTCGCCAATTGAAACCTGCAGTCGATTGGGTTGCACCGTTCTATACCACTCTGCCCAAGCACTATTGTTGGGAACAAGGACCCCCTGACGCTGTGACACGGACCAGTAACCGTCACCACGTTACTTCAAAAAGTCATTACGCTTCATGGTATATAATAATGGTGTACAGATATACCAATCACAATGATTATAGCAAAACCTAGGTTGTTATGATCAACGCGTGTTGCCTGTTCAATACTCTCTGTGTAGCAATCTTCAATCCGTCCCATTAACTCCCTTGCCAGCTTCGTACCAATGTTTACACGGCTACAAGAATTATTGAATCATTAGCAATAAGGTCATGCAGGGCTGCAACAATAAAACAGAACAGTCACGAAGACAACAGCAATAGCCTGCATCTCAGTCCACAGAACGCTCAGCCATGAAGAACACCACAGAGAAGAATGAATACAAAAGCGAACAATGCGAACTACCATTATGAATAGAGGGGAGAGTGTTTCATCGGTGTTTCTACTTGTCATACGACACCAATCCAAAGTAGCTCATCCTCTAAGAATACAAAATAAGGAGGGTATATCCATAAACCAAACGCCATATCCAATTCCGCCTCTTCACTCCTTCGCCTCTTCACTCCTTCGCCTCTTCACTCCTTCGCCTCTTCACTCCCTCCTCTTCATTGCCACCTCTCCATTCCTGCCTCGTCATCCTCACCTCTACTCATCTATCGCCACCACCCTACCTCTGATTCGTTGGCGGTGGTTCAACATACATCTGATGCGTCGGACAAGCGCCGCGTCCCTTCTTCTCCCACCACTGCCGGATGCATCCCTCGTGGAACTTGCACCAGCAAACCAGCCTCCCCATACTATCTCCCGTTTCAAATTCTTCGAAACAAATGACACACTCCACGCCCTCTCCGTACTCGCCTATGCAGTCCTTCTCTGTAGCTTTATAGAGCACCATCCCTCGAGCAGCTACATTCATTCGGTTCGCTGGGTTACTGCCGCTCGCTTCGGAGTTTAGGAGGGAGGCGGCATTGCTCATGCCACGCGTACGCTGCGAGGGAAGGGATGTAGATGTTGGCACGGGGTTATTGGGACGGGGCGGGGAGGAGGAGTGCACAGCGAGACAGTCTTCGACGTGTTGTTCGCGATCTGTTTCGTCGCCATTCGGACCTCTGGGTGGCAGTTCTTCTCCACATATTGGGCATTCGTCTTCTTCCGCTATCTCTCTTCTTCGCACGGGTTGTTGTTGGGGGAGAGGCGGTATGAATCCATGAACTAGAGACGATCTACGGTTTCCCGGGTCTTGCGCATGTGAAGTGGAGTTTGAGCCCATCCTGTGGTGTGAATTCGGGTTGTAGCCAGGTTGGTGAGGGTGATACATGGGCTGTGTAGGATGAGCAAACCCCGGCTGCGACGCATGACTTGGTGGCCAGAGATCCGCCACGCGTGTGCTGTTATGGAAACTCAGTTCTCTACCTGTGAAGGGGTCACGTGGACGATGCGTTGGGCCATGACCAACGGTTTGCGCGCCATCTTGCGCACTTTGAGAGCTCCGGTGTCCACGCGGCGGGCCATGGCTAAGTCCATGAAGTGATGAGTTCCTGGCAGGATACGTTGGCCTCGTTGGGGACAGATTCTGAGAAGAGTAGCGCTGAGAAGGATTGGATGCATATGGAGGCGGGGGATCGTAGTTGGGATCTGGGACGCAAGGATTGCAGACGCGGACTTCTTCGCCGCCGCCTAGCGCGGGGTTGCGGAACGGTCCGAAAGCGGACATGTTGTTTGCATCGTCGCTGGTGAGATCGACAATGCTCGCCACGATGTTCGGATCCGTTGGTGGACGGACGATGAACTGGCGGGGTATTGTGATGCGATGGGGTGAGCATGCAGAGCAAACGACTCTACCGCATTTTCTGTTTGCATGAGTTAGCAGGAATCATGTGCGGAATAGCGAAGTGGTGAAATCCGGAATGAGATTCACATACCTGCAATGATGCTTTCGATAAAGAAATGTAAACTGGCTCCCACAAACCGGACAATGGCTAACCTCGGAATCAGGCTGCCAAGTGGGCAGCACAATACTACTCTCGCTCTCTCTTCGTACCGGCCCTACGGCGATTGTTGCCCGACTCACCGACGAAGGAGGCACCAACGAAGGAGGTGGAAATGATGCAGGCTGATGGGCAGGTGGGAGTGATGGGCTCGCCACTGGCAGCGCAGGAAGCGGCGCCTCATCCAGGACAATCGGATTATCACTAGTCCCTGACCCCTCAGCCCTCATCCTTGCATTGCCTGGCCGTCTGAGCGGACTCTCCGGCATTGTGAGCCTTCTCTTCCTATCGTCTCTTCTCGTGGGCTCAATGGCTCGCGATGGGTGGGTTGGGAGCGTAAACCGCGACAAGCCTCGCGAATCCGAATTTCGTAAGTCGGGATTCCGTGTGGCATAATTTCGGTGATCGGGTACCGGCGGAGGTGCCATGTTCAAATTCATGGGCCCTAATGACTGACGTGCGCTGTTCTCACCCCGATTCTCGTCGACACGAGACTCGCGCAGAAAGTCGACCCACGTCTGTCCTCCATACATGCTCGGATCCTGAGCCAGGAAATGTGAGGCCACGGCACCGTGGCTGTGGGTTCGGGGTGGATGTTGACGGCCCGATTGTGATGCAGAGGTGTATGCCTCGTTGCTGTAGTGAGCGCCGTCGAGTCCGAGCGAGTGCGGATTCAAGATGCCATCCTGCGCACCAGCATTTGGGTAGTGTCCTAAAGAAGGCGTGCTATGACTAGCCACCCTCCTTCCCTCTCGCCTCCCCGTACTATCCTGCTGCTGCTGCTGCTGTTGCCGCTGCCATGCACGCGCTGTCCTGGGCTCCATTTCCTCTTCAGAAGCCGTGCTAGGCTCGCTCTCACTGCTCAGCGAGCGGGGTGGTGGTTGGGCACGTCGGTGGCTCATTTTGACATGCCGGTATGGTGCTCGTGTATCGTGTCTGGATGGTGGGTCGTGGGTCGTGGGTCGTTGGCCGTGGGGCCGGCGGGAACGCCGATGCGATGGCGATGGCGATGGTGGTGGATGAGTCGGCCGATGGCGGGCGGCGACGCGGTTTAGTAATGAGGGTACTGGTTATTTCTGCAGTCTTCCATGAGTATCGAGCGAGGCTGGGCATCAAGAGAGAGGCTTGAGGCGTGCACATACATCAGGAGTCGAGGTGGTTCGAGGTAGCTAGAGGTAGCTAAAGGTAGCTAGAGGGCGTGCGGGACCCTTGGATGTCGGAGGTGATTGAGGGGTGGTTGTTGATGCGTTGCTCACCGCCGATAGGGACAACAACAACAGAGAAGAAGGAAAGCGCGGAACTGTTCAGATGAAATACCCATACGAGATAGTGCAGAGAAGGCTGCCGTGTAACCCGACTGTTTGCTACCGCCTTGCCCGGAGTATGTCCATCGAAAGGGTCCTCAGGCGTCGTCGCGGTGCATGTGCTTATCACCGCTCCACTTGGTCCAGCCCAAACGCATGCGGGCACGTCCCCGCCTCACGCGACCGCTAGCAGTGGAACAAGGTATTTCCACCCCCATCCGCGACCATAACTTCAGCGCCAAGCGTTTAACCCGTGTTTCCTTATATTCATGGTAATCATTCTGACTTCACCAAAAATGTAGTCGGTCAGCAGTGACGGCAAACTCTACGTTTCGACGAGGTTGATGCCTCATGATATTAATTCATGCGCCTGGTTGCGCCTCCTCCCAGGCTATACGACTATACATCGTACACCGCCTGCAAATCCTTCCAAGAACCCCAATCCCTCACCAAAGGCCCCCCATGCTATATGCCCAGACGCGTTCCAAACTCTCCATACGCCAAATTTCATGTACGCTGCAGGTGTCCGCCCATTGGAGAATAAAGAAGAACAAAAAGCAACGCCAGCTCGATTTTGATGCATGTATGGCGATGTGAAACAAGAAGGAGATTCGTTCAGTGAAGCCTACAAAAACAATCACTTCAAATTACAAAAGGAACGATGCTTTTTGCCTCGTAATCGCGAAAGCAAACTTCTCCTCGAGCTATGCAAGAGAAGTCAGCGTACATCAATCTAATACGTGCTCCCATCATCTCGACCTATTACTATTCCTCGTATGTTGCGTGCTAACACTCCTGCTCCTGTCGACAAACTCAGCCGAGGCCTCCAGGTGATTCCCCGCATCATAGTTGTCCGTGTGTATGCTGTCGCCTGCCATGCGCTGGTGAACGTATCCCGTGCTTAGCGGCCGTTCGGGGTCACCCTGAATGGCTCGAGGAGGTTCGAGATCATGTGCGGCGCGATGCTGTGCATATCCGTTGTTTGCCTCGTTATACATGCTCGATCCTGCCGAATGTCCTGGGGTGCGTTCAGGAGATGGCGAGGGCGATGGCTGAGAAGAATGTGCCGATCCGAATGGTAGCCGAAGGGGCATCCTACCAGGAGTTGGATGGAGATGCTGGCCCGTACTTCCTGGAATGTGTGCAGAAAGCCGGCCGGGCGTCCCTGGGGGCGAGGCAAGTACTGTCGATAGCCTTGTGTTGCTTTCTAGTACCGCTCTGTCTGTAGACTGCGTCCTTCGAGAACTCTTTCGCGGCAATGTGGGAGCACGACTTGGATTGTGACCTTGTGTACTTCGAGATGCGCGAGAACCGATCCTGCTAGGTAGTTCAATACCCCCACCAGTCTCAATAGGGCCCAACGAGGGTGCCATGTCCGACACTCTATTCACGTGGTGATCAAAAGGGTCGTCGCTACTCTCGTCTGAGTCGCTGCCATCCGACGATCTGCTCTCAATTTTATTTCCAACAATAGACCCATGGCTTGTCCGCTGCAGTGAAGGCTTCTTCGCACTGGGTGGCGTATCGGGACTATCTTGGTACGGCTCCTGCAAAGCTGGTGGAGACTCCTCGTGCTCTGCCAACGGCGCCATCTGTGGTGGCATACGTGTGCTTCGTACCACCTCGAACCCCTTGCCCTTCTCTTTGCTCTTTGCCCCAAACAGTGAGAGACTCTTAAACCAGCCCGTCGCAGATGACACCGGTCCCATAGGATCTGCAGGACCAGTCTTGAGCTTCCTACTTGGTTGTGCTGATAATGCTGGGCCGCGCAAACCGTGGTAGTATAGATCGGATTCTCGGACTGAATAATCAGTGTTCTTCCGCCGCTCAGCTAGGGCAGGGTCAGAATCGTCTTTGTGCATCCGTAGGTAAGCGGGAGTGATGGAGCTGCGATTTGGAGACCACGAAGAAGAACCCTCGCCTGCGTCGCCAGTCTCCGCTTGATCCACATTGTCGGCGTATGGAGTGTTTGTGAGATCCGTACTACCGCCTCGACCTTGTACTCCAGGAATACCGTTGGAGTCCATGGTCCCTTTCCGCGCTCTAGGAGGTCGAAAGTATGGATCTGCAGTTTCCATTTGGTTTCCCATGGTTGGTCGGCGAGAGTTTTGACCTGACCCCCCACCGATATAGCTCCAGGGTGTAGGGTTGATCCCAGGCGTTCCCGGACTGGTGCCTCCACCGTTAAAGTCGCCAGGTTGGCTAAACTGATCGAACCCTACACTTTGCCGTTGGCTTGCCGTGCCGCCATATGTTTGATTGAGGAGGATCGCCGAGCTGCCTGACGTACTACGAGGTCGACCGTTCAGCATTTGAACAGATTTATCCTCGTCATTGAGCATGGCAGCGTTCGAGTTGAGGCTGCCTCTGTGGCCACGATGAATGTTACGTTTCGACAATTGGCGTTTGCCAAAGACCTTGCTGAGACCTCCACGTTGGTCGGCTCCGGCCCCGGTAAGTCTCGCGGTGACTTCTATGAGCGTTTGAAGCGAGTTCAAGAAGAACCCAAATACCAGAACGATGCCATGGAGCAGGAGGATCGCATATCCTATCCAGCCTTTGGCCGACTCTGCGACACCTAGGGAGGGGACAAAGGCAATCATGAGAATAGTACTGAAAAGCCTAACAGAGGAGAAGAATGTGTGGTAGGCGTTCATGGAAGTATTGGACTGGAACGGGCGGAAAGCGTGTAGTGTAAGTATTAAGATTACTTCGCAAATCGCGAGGAGAATAATTTGGGCGATACCAGACGGCTGAATGGCGCCAATGGCAATGCCGCGGATGATCGTTAGTAAGACAGGAATGAAAGCAAATGGTGCAGCGTCGTCGGAATAAGTGTTGTAAAGTGGGCCGTAGGCGAGGACCGTTGGAAGGTCGTCGAAAAGGTGTGCACGTGGTCGGGTAGTAAATATGAGCCAGAAGATCCAGACAGCAAAGCCTGAGACGCCGAGCAAAAGGACAACAGCAGTAGCCACGACGGACGCTGGGGAGCGTGGCGCGACCACGAGCTGAAACAAGGAGAAGGCGATTATGGGCAACATGAAGTAGTTGAACAGGAGGCGAACAATGTTTCCTGCAGTGAAGGGCCAATTCTTCCCACGAAGGTCCGATTCTTGTGTGTTGGAGAGAAAGCGGAAGACCCATCGAAAGAGGAAGCCTAGCTGGACCAGCAAGGTCACAGCGAGGACGATTCCAAAAAGCCATGTAGCCATGCCCGCCCAGATATCCTGCTCTTCCGACATGCCGACATATTGCCCAAGACGTGAAATTCCGTAGGTGCCGTTGGCGAAGTAAATCCCATCCTGGAGACTATGGTATCCGGGACCATGGCTCACGAGACTTTCGTTAAACAAGAGAACCGACCAGCTGGCTTGGCTAACGACTGGCTGGAAAAACCCAGGGTAATTGAGATTCAAGCTTCCCGCTAGTACGATAAACTGTATGTACTGGAGACAATCGCCAAATCCAGGCGTGACCAATCTAAGCAAATCCTCGTCTCGTCCAAAGTTGCTTGTCCAGCGAAATACATCGGAAGAGCTCCACGGGCTGCATGTCGCTGCGAAGATGGTAGCAATAGCCACGAGGGCGAGCACGGCTGCGGGTAGGTAGCGAAGCGTATTGACTAATTTGCTGCCCAGGTCGGGTGTAATGTTGGCCGTGACACACGCCAGCGTAGGTGGGTTAACCTCGTCGCCCGATACAATCCGCATGCTAGACGCAATTGTTGCAAAAGAATAAGTGCTATAGAAGTCATGGCCCACGCTGAACGCCGGAAGCTGGTAGGGGTCGCTCGCGTTTGGGGGCCCTCCATCTGGGCCTATGAAAACCGGAGCAATAGGGCAGCTCGTGTTGACGGTTGTCTGGCAGAATTGCTGTGGTTCCGGTGAGTATGCCGAGTAAGTGACGACCTTGAAGTTGGAGAAGAGCGTGGTGTACTTGGGGTTGCCGTTGTTTGGACTTATATCAATTATCTTTCCGAACGTGATGTTTGGGTTCTTCCACTGTGGGTCGTCCATGCCAGGGTATTCGCCCGGATCATTCTGCCCCGTTACATTGCCATATACCGTGACATTCAAGTTATGGCTGGGTGCTGTTGAATCGAAGACGGCCCAGACGTGCAGCGGCACAAATTGGAGGCGTGCGGGTTCTGCGTCACGATATGCGCGGCCGAGACAGTTCTCAAAGTTTATGAATACGGCGCTCGAGAGCGGAACGAGGTTGGCAAGGGCGAAGAGGAAGAGAACGAGGGTCGAGAATTCGCTTTGTCTGCCCCCACGTGAGCGTCCACGCTGGGTGCCATTCCGCGCCTTCGAGACTGCCATGTTGCTCCCAAAGTCCAGCTCTTCATGTTCACTCGAATCGTCCATCAACGGCGGCCCATGCAGTTACAGCCAGTCAGGGCGGCGACCACCTCTGTTGATGTCCAATGCTGGCACCCCCAACCGCCCTTGGTGTGCTGAGTCGTAAGTATGAATGGGGAGGCGGGCGGGCAGCGCCGAAGACGGTTGATGGCTAATGGAGAGCTCGCGGGGGTGGTGCGGCGGCGATGCGGCGGCGATGTGTTGGCAGGAGCGATGCGAGCGAGGCCGGGTTAGAGACGCGCTGGGCTCATGCTGCGAGGGCAATTGTCGGGCCAAGCGAGTGTAAGAAGCAAAGGAGGCAACGGCGTGGAAGGGGAAGAGAAGGGAAGGGAAAGCGCGAGCGACGACGCGGGTCCGGGCGATTGTTTGCGAGACTCCTGAGGCGATCTCCAGCGGGGTGCGGCGTGTTAAACGTTTGCAAAGTCGCACAACCCACACGCAAGACGACTGTGGAGCGGAGGCTACTGCAGCGGCAGCGTCCAAGGGGGAGTCGGGTGGCGGCCGCAGCAGAGGTGTGAGGATCTGGTGAGGCGCAAACTGGCGTACTGGCGAGCTGCTTATGGACAATGCGGAGGTGGTCCACCTTGACGTTACGCTCGGGACCAGCAGGGCGGCAACCTTGACGATAATATCGAGCGCTATCTACCAGGCAAGCAACGTCGTCATCGCGCGAGGTGTTGGATATGCTCAGTTGCATGTAGAAGAAGAGTAGCGAGTTAGGAGCACCAGCAGCGCATCCAGATCGCGCCAGCCTTTGCTTGCAGCAGCGTCCAAACTTAGGCCTTCATAGCAACGAATGCCGTCTTAGCGCTGCGGGAGTGGCGGCCTCGCTGGTCAAACGGGTGGAACCACGCCATATCCGCCATCATCTTTCCAGAAGATGCCATAGCTATATTGAGGGCTGGCGGGGTGAAAACCCGCAAAAAACTACCGTATCTCCTTACCAGTACCCCTCTATTGCGGCTTGTTCGACAACAATCTGAGGCCGGCACAGTTGACTCTCACCATCTAGAACCCTTTGGGCGCTCTGCATATATAGAGGAGCAGTAGCGTCATGGTTGAGGCGCAGTGCCCTTGGCATCCCGTCCCATACAAATTCTGACACCTTTTATCATCAGCTCGCCTACCGCGTTTCGTATTGCGCATCCTTGTTGACCAATGCGAAAATCGTCCTTCTATTGTTATGCATGGATGATGAATTTCGTTTTTCCTAACCTGTCGTGTCTCAGCGGGCGATTTGGCGCAGCTAACCATTGTCGTTTGAGATGCGATGTGAGCTTTTGGTGTTGCGCTAGAGCAGATCCCGAGGCTCCTTTGCGCTGGGTCGAATGACGCAGGTACACGTGAGTGCGAGCATTTCCCATCATGATACAAGACTTGCATATCTTCAAGGGAAGAGAAAAATGCACACTGGCGTTTGGATTACATACGAGGTGACATCTCGCTTCTGCGCTGCCAAACTAATCGTGCGTCAGCAATCCTGATGGCGCTTTTGGGCAGAGCCTTCAAGCAAATCGCAACAAACATCTCACGCGATTAATTACGGCAACCTGAAACACTTGCGAGCTCTTTCGCGACCAATTGTATCTAATGTAAAGCTTACACTTCGCCTAAGGCTGCCCTGCAAGTACGTGCTGGCCGCACAGACCATTTCCTATGCACATCATGTCGAACCACGCTTGATTTCGACAAGCATCTCTACGCTTTAATAAACGACGTCTTACCTCAATTTTTTGATCTCATCCGTCTCTTCACGATGACTATGTCCTTTCTTTTTTTCTTGATATTTACTCAGTGAGTCCTGCACTGATAAACCATCCATCTATCACCACCACAAAATAACGGAACTCTACGGTCAAACCGCGGTATCGAAATGACATTGTTTTTCACGACGGATGCAAGTCTCTGCCATCTTAATCCCCCCTTCACCTCCATATGGTCGCACGGAGTTGGCCACTTCTCAAGAAATCAGTCTCGACAACATGTTTGCAAACATGAGACTAGCCATCACCGTTCTATTCTCCAAAGCCTGCTTGCTAGAGGCTATGAACTTTGCACGTCCGATCGGCCTTCATCAGGGATCATCGCTCCACCCATATATTCCCTCTCACTCGCCCTTCAACCTCCTTCTTCTTCTTTTCCATAATCTACCTTAGAGTGCACCATCAACTCGGCTCGTTATCCAAAAATCAATCCTGACGGCATATGGTGCGGTTTCTTCTTTACTAAAAAAAAAAAAAAAAAACCAGCCCC